>OY978223.1:25418611-25659683 GCA_963854785.1 Vaccinium vitis-idaea | reverse complement strand
GGAAACGGAGCTAATGGCATCGCTGGCGGCGTTTCAGGTGACCTCTCAACACTCTCAGGAGTTGCGCGTGGTGCATCAACCGGCTCCGGGGGTGGAGCTGGTTTCTGCTTTGGCGGGATGGACTTGTCAATCTCCTTCCCATTTCTAAGAATGGTGACCGACTTGGCCTCCCCCTGATTCTGACCCTGAATATTCGGACCTGAAGAATTTACCAAGTAATGGGCCCCCGCTGTACTACCCTGGGCTGGGAACTTTCCCTTCTCCTGTTGCATTTGACTAATAATTGCAGTGAGTTGGGACATCTGGGTAGTAAGGGCTCCTATTTGCTGCCTTGTCTCAGTCTGAAATGTCATCTGAGACCGCATCATGGAGTTGACAATATCCTCTAGCTTATGGTCACGTGCAGTCATCTGTGAATCACATGGGGGAGGTCCACGGGTGGATGAACCTGCCCCCCTACCAGGCTGTTGCTGGTAGTGGAATGGAATGACTTGGCCCTGCGGAGGCCTGAATGATTGGGACTGTGAAAATTGCTGCGGCAGAGGCGGCGCAAGGAGTTGTGCTTGACCTCCACCTGCGGGTCTAGGGTCTGACCACCAGTCTTTGGGATGATCTCTCCATCCCGGGTTATACGTATTTGAGTATGGGTCCCAATTCCTCACAGCATTTACCTCTTCCTGATTATTCTGACCTGCTCCCTTAGCAGCTAAAAATCCGGGGCATGCAGTTGCAATGTGCCCCTTACACTCACACCACACACAGACTTCCTCTATACTGACCTCATGCACGGGACGAGTCTGCCTAACTTCTAATTCCTCTAGCTTCTGCGCCATCTTCTCAACCTGGGCCTGGAGTCGCTGGTCACGTATGGTAACGGGGATAACATTGGACCCAGAAGGTCCGGACCGATCAAAATCAGAGGGTTCTAACGCCCTCTGCCTATCTGCTAGGTCATCCAAAAAATCCCAACCCTCATCCGCAGTTTTGGACAAGAAGTCGTCCCCTTTACACGAATACTCTATGTGCTGGATTGTCTCAGCGTTGAGACCCAGGTGAAAGAATTCGACCAACTGTATCTTCTCAAAACCAGGGTGTGGCATTCTTAGGAGCAAATCTTTGAAACGCTCCCATGCCTTCACAAAAGACTCTCCCCTCTCTTGCCTAAAGCTTTGGATTTTACGCCTTAAACTATTAGTTTTAGCCTCAGAAAAATATTTTCTGTAAAACGCGTCACGCACATGCGCCCATGTGGTGAAGGACTGAGGCTTTTGCATTCTGAACCATCTAAGTGCGCCATCTTTTAAAGTTGCCTCAAACAGCTTGAGGCAGGCATTGTCGTATTGGGTAGTAGACGCCAGGTTGCGCACTAACCCCTCAAACGTCCGCACATGTTCGTACGGATCATCAGACTCTCTCCCATAAAAGTTAGGGAGGCTATTCAGGACACCAGGTTTTACAGTGAAGGCATTGCGTGCCTCCTGTGTCTCTCGAGGAAACACAATCGGCCCGGGAAGAGTGGTCCTCTCGGGATTCAAGTGCTGCCTCAACGATGGTTGTTGAATTACCTCCTAGTCTCCCATTTCAAAAGATTCTGGTTCTGAAACTGACTCTGACTGATAAAGCGGATTATCGAAATTAACTGACTCGACAGGTAAATCTATGTAGAGTCCACTAATGGGAATGGACTCCGACCGACTCTCTACTGATTTTGACGAAGAATTTGAAGGCTCTGACTGACTCGACCTGTTCTCTATCCTAACCAAGCGATTAGTACGATCACGGTAATAGAGAGGATCAGGCTTACGTACAACTTGCTTATCTCTACCTATGATGACTCGACTAAAGTTAAACAAACACTAAACTAACACCGTTTTGAACACACGTCACCATCCCCGGCAACGGCGCCAAAAATGCTTGACCGTTCGGGTGATTAAAAATTAACTAAGATTTCGTCCCAAGCGTAGGACTATCGACCGGTGCAACACAATAAATCCGGAAGTACCGGAGTCGAACCACAGAGACGGTCTACGGTGTTTGACTCAAACTATGTCAGCTCTACGTTTGAAATTGGCTCTCAGGTAGCCACCCCTTGCTCAGATGATTTACTTAATTAACTGAATTAAACTAATTCAACTACTGGGCTACGGTTTTAAACAGGAGAGCACAGCCGAGGGCACTACGGTGTCCGCAGCTAGCCTAATTCACATTCACTCGGGCCACAATGATTCAATTAATAGATTTAAAAATATGGAAAATAGTTTCCAACAAGTGCACACCACTTGTCACCGATTTCAGCGCGCAATTGGAATTGGCAATGCCCGTGTTTGTTCGCTAGAAAAATTTCAGTATTCAAAAACTGCGCATTAATTGAATTGATTCGGCACCGAGGTGGAACATAAATTAGCCTAGCCACGGGACACCTTGGTCCCGCGGCCGCACTCAGAACGACTACTCACACATGTTTGTAAAGATTGCAAGAATCAAATTAATCCTAGATCTAAACATGCTCAACGAATAAGTTATAAAAGAAATGAAAAACGATACCGTAAAATTGCACAAGGGAAGAAAACTTGAACTTGAGAATCAATCCGCAAATTAAACTGAATACTGGAATTCTGGAAATCGAACTTGAACGTAGAAGTTGAATGAAATTCTAGCCGAATCTTCAAAAACTCAGAAACCTAGGTAAAATTCGTGGACCCTACTTAGGCCCCAAAACAGGGTATTTATACCCCTTACCGAAGTCAGAATCCGTAACAAAGTCAAAAAGCCGATTATAAGGCACTCGGTATCGATACAGGATAAGTCCTGTATCGATACCCATAAGTTCTGTTCGCGTATGATGCATCGGGTATCGATACAGGACAATCCCTGTATCGATACCGTCTCCTCTAAATTGCTTCCTCAGCTTGCTTGGCCGTCCCCACTTGGGCCCCACTGGTTCCCTACGTGCCTGACCGCCATGTGTCCACTTCATGCGCTCTTTCCAACCTGTTCCCTACAAAACAACCAAAAACAAGAAAAACCCAAAGACACACCGCATCAAGTGGAAAATGGAATAAAACCGCGCCTCTAACGCGCTAATTCGCCCTACTTAGGCGCTTATATCTTGAGATATTGCGCGCCTATCAATCTGTTTCCTCCAGAGTTGGGGTTGCTGGCCGTCTAGGCAGTTGGTTATGTCACTGTGACCATTGAAACGTCATCACAAATGAGGCAGATGAGTCTTGCCTATCCCTTTAAATTTGAAACCGTTGTCGTCTTTAGAATAAGGCGTCACCATCATTCAATGGTAGTCTATGACAGCTCGATGGGTAGATAGCCAATCCATCCCTAATAAAATGTCAAAATTTTTCATGTTAGTGACTCAGAGGTCACAAGTCAAACGGAGTCCGGAGACTTCTAGTTTGCACGCTTTACAGTCTAGCCCTACAAAGATATTTCCCCTAATGGTGAAGTAACACACATCGTCGTTCCTAGGGGTTCTATTTCTAGTCATAGTGATTTCATACATGCAGATGATATGAACGAGTGCAATGCTTCAGAATTAAATGATGCTTGTACACAAGTACTAAATAGTATAAGTGTACCTCGTATCATAGACGGGTTCTGCTCGTCATTGTCAGCTTGGAGTGAAAAAATCCTGCCTCCCTGTCCTTGATTTGTACCATGACCATTTCCATTGTTCTGGTATGGGCGATTCTGTTGTTGATTTGGCCCACCCTGGTTCTGGTTTCCATACCCAATCTACTTCATTGGGTATTGCTGTTGGTTCCCATAATTATTGGTTACATTGTTCTTTGGGTGTGGACAGTTGTTCTTAATGTGACCCTCTTCATTGCAGTTGTAGCACTTTATTGGTCCATTGTTGTGGTTCTGTCCTTGGTGGTTGTTCCTCCAGGGTTGATTGGGTTGTTGGGGTTGAGCGCTATTCTGGGCGTAGGGCTTTGGTGCAATATACCCTAGGTTGTTGCTATTCTGATTGTTGTTGCTTCTAATTGGTCCTCCAGCATTGGGACCTCCGATTTTGCCCTTCCCTTTTGAATCCAAAGATTCCCTCTCAATCATCAGCACACACTTAACTACTTGTGCGTAGGTTTGAAAGTCGTGGGACATTACTATCCCTCTTATTGTAGTGTCCAGTCCCCATTCAAACCTCCTGGCCTTAGCCTCATCCGTCTTCACAACGTCTCCCGCGTGTTGGGCCAGTTCTTCAAAGCATGCCGCGTAATGAGTCACATTGCGACTTCCTTGTTTGAGATCCAGGAACTCTTGAAGCATGGTCTGCTTGACTGGGGCCGGGAAGTACTTGCCATTAAAGGCGTCCTCAAAGTTCTTCCATGTCATCGTCTCCACATTTTGGGTGGTCTTGAGTAAATCCCACCAATGATCTGCTTCTCATTGTAGTTGGAAGGAAGCTAGAGCAATGCGATCGCCCGCATCCTCAACATTGAGAACCTCCAGTAGTTTTGTGATCTGCTTAAGCCACGTCTCAACAGTCGCGGGGTCTGGCTCTCCATAGAAGATTGGAGGCTGGCGCTTACAGAAGATGTCAAGCATCTGGCTCCTGTTCATCTGATGGCGTAAGGAAACTTGTTGGTTAGGTTTTGGGACCAAATTGGCGGCGGCGGTTGCTATTGCCTGAAGCAACTGGGTAAGGTCTGGCACTCCATTGTCGGTACCGTTAGTTTGGCCATTGGCATGGCCACTAGTTTGGCCGTTCGATTGTGTGTTGATGTCTATGTTCCGCACATTTTGGGGCCCACCATTATTGAGGTTGGTGTGGGTTCCGTTTCTCGTCTCAACCATCTTCAATTAAAAAATTATGTTAAGAGGGGGTTCTACTTTTTCATGCTTAATCAGAACATAAGCTTTAGAAATAATGAAAATTTCACGAACTAGTAAACATAATAATGATTTTATCCACACCGATGTATACAAGAAATACCACGTACAGTCAACTTATTTGCTAGCCAGCATGCATAACTTATGTTTTCTCATGGTACACACTCGGAGTCTAAGTCGAACGACCGTTAGTAAGTACTTATAAGTTAGACTTAAGTAGAATATCATAAAGTAACATAGACAATAGATAGTATTACTATTCAGTTCACGCTCTCGGAAAGTGATCTACCCAATCTACCCAAGGCTGAGGGTTTGAACCTAGAGCTTTGATACCATGTTGTAACTCCCCGATTTTCGGACACGTTAATTAAAACAAGAGATTAAAAAGATTCATTTAATAATAGGTTTTTCTTAATAAGCAGCGAAATAACATAAATAGAAAAGTACTTTAGTCTGATACAATAAGGAACAGTACTTGTCGGAAAGTTAAATTACATTTGTCCAACACAAAAGTAAGGCGATTACAGAGCCTTCTACAATTCTAGATTGAGGTCCCACTCCCCATAAGTTCCCTGATTGGCTGCAGGATTTTGATACATGTTGCAATGTCCTCCTCTTCCCTCTTCGGTACCTGGCATGAAACGCCAGGGCACACAACACCATGAGTTTTGACACTCAGTAGCTAACTCCTACCCACTAACGCTTACATTACAATTCATCAACAGTTCATATCAAGGAGTGCATAAATAAGTAACAAGCATCAGATTTCCTTATCTTCTTTTTAACTTAAGTGTTCTCATAGATTATAAACCTTAGGAACGTCCCTCCAATTCAAAACTGATATACAAAATTTCTAGTGGACTTTTTGGCTGGCGAGGCTCTGGTTCCGCTGACCCGATACTTGGGACCTTTCGGTTGACCAGGCTTTGGCTCCGCTAACTACGATTTAATTTCCTGATGGACTTTTCAGCTGGTGAGGCTCTAGTTCCGCTGACTCGATAATTGGGACATTTCGGCTGACTAGGCTTTGGTTCAGCTGACCACACTCAATTCCTGGTGGACTTTTCGGCTGGCGAGGCTCTGGTTTCGCTAACCCGATAATTGGGACCTTTCGGCTGACCAGGCTTTGGCTCCGCTGACCACACTCAATTCCCTGGTGGACTTTTCGGCTGGCAAGGCTCTGGTTCCGCTGACCCGATAATTGAGACCTTTCGGCTGACCAGGTTTTGGCTCCGCTGACACACATACTCTTTACTTTCTGGTTTCCTTTAACTTAAAAACGTCTATGTGATCTACTACGTAAGTACCAACCCGGGAACCTATTTGTCCAATCTAACAATTCAATAATTTTATGGAATTGCAACACAACAAGCAAAGCAAAGCGATAACGATATTCGAGGGTGCACATGTTTACAAAATAATTTACAATGTCCATATGACTCTCCTTATCTTCTTTTTAACTTAAGTGTTCTCATAGATTATAAACCTTAGGAACGGCCCTCCAATTCAGAACTGATATACACAATTTCTAGTGGACTTTTCGGCTGGCGAGGCTCTGGTTCCGCTGACCCGATAATTGGGACCTTTCGGTTGACCAGGCTTTGGCTCCGCTGACCACAATTTAATTTCCTGGTGGACTTTTCGGCTAGCGAGGCTCTGGTTCCGCTGACCAGATAATTGGGACCTTTCAGCTGACCAGGCTTTGGCTCCGCTGACCACACTCAATTCCTAGTGGACTTTTCGGCTGGCGAGGCTCTGGTTTCGCTAACCCGATAATTGGGACCTTTCGGTTGACCAGGCTTTGGCTCCGCTGACCACACTCAATTCCCTGGTGGACTTTTCGGCTGGCAAGGCTTTGGTTCCGTTGACCCGATAATTGAGACCTTTCAGCTGACCAGGCTTTGGCTCCGCTGACCACACATACTCTTTACTTTTTGGTTTCCTTTAACTTAGAAACGTCTATGTGATCTACTACGTAAGTACCAACCCGGAACCTATTTGTCCAATCTAACAATTCAATAATTTTATGGAATTGCAACACAACAAGTAAAGCAAAGTGATAACGATATTCGAGGGTGCACATGTTTACAAAATAATTTACAATGTTCATATGACTCTCCGGATGTTCACCCATAAATCCACAATTTATAAGTAATAGGGATTTAAGGAAAGAAAAAAAAAAGGTTTATAGAGTAATTTAGCTTATAGCTTTATAAAAAGTCAGTAGGTATACATATATCTAACTTCCTTCTTAAAGAAATAATTCCATACCTTATATCTTAATTTATAAGATGGTTATTTATAAAACTCTTCATAAGTCATATATCTATAATTTATATATAACATAGCTTTTCTAAAAAAAATCATACTAAAGAGTTAGATAATGTACTACATAGCATTTTTCCGAAATAATAACACTATACTAAACATTAAGCTAAAGTGCTAGATTATAAAGATAATTTAGCCTATCCTTTTGATTTGATTACTCTTAAAAATGCAAGCACCCAACTATTGTAAAAACAAATAAGTAAATAAAAAAGAAAACAAATCACATTGATACGTGTTAACAGCCAACACTAGGTTCATGCACATCATTATTACTTATCAAAGAGATAGAAATTTGATTCATCACCGAGCCTTCCGGCCTTAATCAGCGGGGTTCCACCCATTTTCATATTTCGGTATCGTTTCGTTTGGGCTCGTTGCAAGCCCCAATATCAAGTCTAAGGCTACTAAATGTACTTAGGGTTAATGGATGAGAGGTTTCTACCTTTGCTCCGGACGAAAAGGCTAGGTGGTGCAATAATTTGACAGCGAGAGTTACTGTTTCGGACAGAAACTTCGGGTACTGATATCCCACCTGAAACTCATCCGTTTCGGACGATTCTTGTGTCTAAAACGAAGTGCTCAGAATGTTCTACAACTTCGATGAAGAGGTATAGGCTTAAAACGCACTCTAACTATGAGAAAAATGGTGATTTATATTGGGTCGCTGAACTGCCTGGAAAAGGGAATCCAAGAATTTTGCGGAACTTTGGATGGCTATAACTTACTCAAAACTTAATCGATCCGGTTGATTCTTGTACCGAAATAGAAGAGCTTCAAACCTTCTACAACGTTGGTGAAGGAATGTAAACTTAAAAACGATTGGAACAAGGAGAAAAATGAAGATTTACAGAGGGGCAGAGAGCTGTCTGAAAATATAAACATATTCCAACAGAAATTCAGGCAAGGATATTGGGGTCATTTCTAAACCGTTTTGGGTGATTCTTATATCGAAATTGAAGTACTCGACGTCCTCTACAACTTTCATTTAGAAGTCGAATACTAAAAACGATTGTAACTACGAGAAAATTGGCTGTAAAAAGGGGTACGTGATATGGACGAAAATGGAAATGGTGGTGGTGATCTGTCTCTTCTCTTTTTCTCTTCTTCTCCTTCTTTCTTCTTCTTTTCCAGACTCTCTCTCTCTCTCCTGGAATTTATGGGAGGGAGAATGGGTGGTGGTATTATAGAGGAGAATGAGATGGAGTGGAGTGTAAAGGTGGTGTAAACCACATGGGGGTGTAAGGGGTTGATGGGAGAGTGATGGGAATGAGTAATGGCAGAGAGAGGGAGGAGGGGAGGTCTGATTTTTCAGAGGTTGGGGTGGTGTGTGGTGTTGGTGGTTGAAGGAGTGGAGAGTGGGGAGGAGGGAGAGGGAGTTGGTAGAGTGCATAAGTATGCATATATGTATTGTGTATGTGTTTATATGCATATATATGCCATGTGTGTATAAATCTAAATGTACATGTATATGTATATGTAATAGGATTTTGTTAGGGTTAAAATGAAATTACGAAATTAAATATAATTAGCTACACAAAATAAAATTTTAAAATAAACCTAATTTTATTTATAAAAATTCGGATTATTACAACTACCACTACCACCACTCACACAACCACTTCGCTGCTCCCGCCATAGCTGCTACCACGACCACTACCGCCACCACAACACTCCCACCACAATTACCACCACCAACACACCACCATCACCATCACTTCTCCACCATAACTACTCCCACCATCACCTGTCTCATCCACCGCCACCACCACTCCAACCACTAGATGCCATCACTCCACAACCACTACCACCAACACCATTACTCCACCAGCACTCCTATTATCAATCTACCGCCACCGCAACTGCCACAACTCCCATCAGTATTCCATCATCACCACCACCACCACCACCTCCCCACCAACCACCACTCTGCCACTCCATCTTCGAATCATCTTGTCAATATTGTGTATTTTTTTTAGTTGGATAACTATATGTTTTTTTCATTTATTGATTTGATTTTTGCATTCCAGTGGAATTATAAAAGGCAAAGTACGAAAATTAGTGAATTTAATACTTCAGCTGCTTTTACATATCAAATAGCTTATTTTTTAGTGCTTAAAATTCAGTTCATATCAAACAGCTTATCAGATTAACAGATTCAGCATTCAGTTTTTAGTAATTAATTTCAGTTTTCAGTTTTTCAGCTTTATCAAACAGCCCCTAAGTAAATGCCATTGGCCATCCTATGTAGTGAAAGCCGTCTTTGAGATCAAACTCGATTGGGGTATCTACACTCGACCACATGCATTGCATCCAAAACATTGAGATTTTTATGGTGCCCACGGGAGGAGAGTCAAAGGATGTCCTGGGTGAAAAGGAGTGATGGATACTCGGGGGAAGATGAGCCCACGATTTGCAGAGCAAGCGCTCGCACCAGAGGCATACATAGATAATAGAAATGTCTCTATGCTCTTTTTTTTTTTTTTTTTTTGAACTGCAATGTCTCTATGCTCTTGACGTACGTGCGATTTGCAACAAGTGTACATATAAGATTTTTTTTGCCCTTTTCACAAACTATTAACAGATGAGGGTGAGTACCAAGTAAATTTATGGCTATGGAATCCGAGGATGGTGAGAGGGCTAATTTTCAGGTTACTAAGGAGAATGGTTGATTCTTTGTTTTTTGGTTTTAGGGTCTTTCTTTTGAGGGTGGGTTTAGGTTTTGATTGGCATCTAGCCAATCTTGCGTGTTGGTTATCTCCCTGTTGGGTCTTCGAAGTGAGGTGTTGCCTTGTTGTTTTGCTCTTGCTTTGTTGTGATGCCTTCGCTTTGGATCATTTTAATCTTTGTAATTTGCTTCCAAAGATTAATAAATTTTTTGCTCTTCAAAAAAAAAAAAAAAGTACGAAAGAACATAAAGAGCACTTGTTGGTTAAGGGGTGTTGTACATATCCTATTAATTTAGGGATTCGGGATCTCCATTGTGACCCAAGTCACTACATTTTTCATAATAAGCTCAATTGTGGGCCCTCTATATTCTGTATTTGGGATCAGAACCGTTGAATTTGTCTGGAATGTTGAGTAGGAGTAGATCATTAATGTAAAAATAAAATTAATTCGATATTGGTAGCCATATGGTCGAATACCATTTATTTTACGAAAGTGGATGGGCAATACCATTTAGAGAATACACTGTAAGACAAATTTGTCTTAATTGTATGTTTACCAATTTTCAATGATCATAATTTTTTGTATAAATAATGTGCTCAACATTCCTGAAAAATGAACAACTCTGATCCCAAATGAAGATCTCAGAGGACCCTACAATTTAGGTCACTGCAGGAGTGTAGTGATTTGGCTCACTAAGAAGACCCCAAGCCCATTAATTTAGAGCACGAAATGTGGATAGAAAAGTGACATATTATCTCTCCTCACAATTGTAGCATCGGCCCGAGATCATCTGTTTACATATGCAACATGGCTTATGATGGATATTATCCCTTGAGTCCCAACTCATGTGCTTGGCTAGATAATGAGTTCACTTACCTGCTCTTCAATTCTGCACTTCCTTTATTATTTGTAATATAAGCTAGGGTTAGCAAGTAAGAGTTAACTATTTAGTGATTATTCACTCATGGTGCTCCTATGGCTCCAACATTTTCGTCAAATACCAAAGAAGGAGATGACAAGCAATACTACCAAAATGAAGAACCTGTTGCCAATTAGGAACTGGCTGAAGATTAGGACCTCAACTTAGACCTGTGGAAAGGCCTTTCACTTTTCCATACTTTTGATTTTGGATTACTGTAATCTAAGTTGCAAAACAACTCAATTGGATATTAATAGTCTAATCCATTTTCATTAAATGGACTTTTTTCTATGAAATGATTTAAATAATGATTTCAAAAATTGTGGTGTTACAACTGTTGTTCGTAAAAGAAAAACGATTCAAAATTTTAATACGTGGAAGAGCTCCTGCTATATAGAACCTTTTTTTTTTTATTTCTTCAATTGTTCTTCTTCGTTGTTACTGTTACTATTATCATCTGCAGTGCATTACCGCTATTTAGAATTTTTTTTTGTATTGCACTTCAAAATAGTTTCAGGCAAATAATTAATTCTGTCAGCCCTAGTCCCTTAATGTAATATAATCCGATGATATAAACAAGCTGAATTAGAAAAATGGATGTTTTGGCTTCTTTGTATATGTAGGTTCTGTGCTCTTTCAGAATCTTAAGATAAAATATGAATCAACAGAATTATATAATGGCTGATAAAAATAAACAATCCTGAATCAAAGTATCACGCCGTAGTTCATAATCTTACACCCCGTACTCACTCTCCATAATTGTTCTACGTTCCTAATGTCAATTTCACAAATTTTTGTAGTAATTTCGGATGTTTTTGCATAAGGCTTTCTTCAGTGGCACTCTAGAAAATCATAGAAGGGTGTGTTAAATAATACACCTTCAGCAGCTAATGTAACTAATTCTGTTTAGCTTCTGTTTAGTTAGTTAATTGTGGCACGTGTCAATGTAAGCCACGTGCTAGGAGTTAAGTCGGTTTAGTCCAGCGACTGTATATAACTCTGTATCTTACTTCTTTAATTTTTTAATGAAAAATATCTTCTTCTTCTCTGTGATTTAGAGAGAGAAAGTCCAGTCTAGGGTTCTACATTTCTCAAATGTTATCATGGTATCAGAGCACAATTTGACGCAAGTCTTGATCTGTTTCGATTGTGAATCTTCACATTGTTGATTCTCACATAAGATTCTCGCAGTTGATTCTCAACACAGTTCTTGATTCTTCTCAAAATACAAATGGCGAGTTCGTCATCATCGTCGACTGAGTATCTTCCTCCATCTCTGACCTTCTTGATTGCAAATTTTCAGTCGTTTGTTACTGTAAAGTTAGATTCGTCAAATTACTTTGCCTGGAAAACGCAAGTAGAAACTGCATTACGAGCTAATTCTCTGTTCGATTATGTCGATGGATCTGTAATTGTTCCACCAAAAGAAACCCTAGATACCTCTGGAAACAAAATTCCAAATCCCTCCTATACATTATGGGATACAGTCGATCGTATGTTGCTAGCATGCCTGATTGCTACTCTTACACCTTCAGTACTACCTCACATTGTTGGAACTCATCACACTCGGGAGGTGTGGTCCAAATTGGAAGAAAAGTTCAGTTTCTTGTCGAGAACTCATGTTATGGATCTTAAGCGTAGGCTTTACACTCTTAAGAAAACCACACCAATGGAACACTATTTGGATAATATCAAAGGACTGTTACAGAAATTGGAAGCCTCTGGATCTCATATGGATGAAGAAGATATCGTGTTTCACACCTTAAATGGTTTACCTGATGAAGAATACAGGACTTTCAAACAAGCTATTCGGACAAGATCTGATGCTACATCTCTTACGTTTGGTGCTTTATATTCCATGTTAATGGCTGAAGATTTATGTCATGAATCGTTGGATACTTCTACCATTCTAGTTACACAGCATCATAATATTTCTTCTTCAGTTAAACCTTCACAACCTCAGGTGTCTCATGGTTCAGCATCCAACTTTCAATTTCCAGTACAATTTGCTCCCCAAGGGCCTCAGTTTGGTCAGAGTCAAGGGTCTTCTGGATATACTGGTTATGGAGGAAATAGAAACAACAGAGATAACAGAAGTGGTAGATTCAAAGGACAGAGAAACAATACCTATTCTAATGATTTTTCTCCCTGTCAAATCTGTGGCAAGTCAAATCACCAAGCTAACAAGTGTTATTATAGACAGGACCTAAGTTACAGACCACCACAGTATGGAGGGCAACAGCAGTATGGCTTTTCTCAACAAACTCAAGGGTTTGTTCCATCCCAGGGGTACAATACAACAGTCTATCATCAACCTCAGCCACAGGCTCTCATGACAACTGTTCCATCTACACCCTATCCCTACACACCTTATCCCTATATGATGTCACCCTCTTCATATCTACCATCTTCTAGTTCTCAACCACACACTACTGTTTATCAACCATCTCCTGGTTCTCTACCACACACTGCTGTTTTTCAACCATCTCCAATTCAAGCTAATGGTGTGTCTCATACTGGAATGTCAGGTGGTTTTACAGGCACTTCATCTGCTCCTCCACCATGGTTTTTTGACTCTGGGGCAACTGCTCATGTAACCAATGATGCTACTCAGCTATCTGGGACTTCTTATGCTGCTCCATCAGCTGTTACAGTGGGGAATGGGCATAGCATTCCAGTTTCTAACTCAGGTAAAGGTCTTCTCCCCTTACCAAATCAAACTTTTCTTCTTAATCATGTCCTTCATGTTCCTCAAATATCCCATAATCTTCTCTCAGTACATAAGTTTGCCTTAGACAATCACTGTAAAATTTCCTTTGATGCTTCTGGCTATGTTATTTAGGATCTGAAATCCAACAAAGTCCTTCATCAGGGACCCTGCCACCAGGGCCTCTATCCCCTTCTGCCTTCTTCTAAAGGCTTTGCTGGTCATGCTGCTTTTCTTACCACTTCTTCTTCTGCAGAATTGTGGCATCGTCGTTTGGGACATCCCCATGGTGCTCTCCTTCATCACTTGTCCCATAAGTACAATTTACCTGTTGTTTCTACTTTTGATTGTCATACTTGCTATGCTTGTAATAAAGGTAAAAGTCATCGTTTGCCATTTCCTATGTCTACCACACATACTACTTCCCCATTTGAACTTCTTCATGCTGATGTATGGGGTCCAGCCCCTATCCCTTCTTTCTCTGGTTATAAATACTACTTGTTACTGGTTGATGACTTTACCAGGTACAGCTGGTTGTTTCCATTGCGTTTTAAAAGTGAAGTTTCTTCTTGTATTCAGAACTCTAGAGTGTTTGTCACCAATCAGTTCAATGGTTCAATCAAAACCATTCGATCTGATTGTGGGGGTGAATTTCTCAACAAAATTATGACATCTTTCTTTGCTACATTTGGTATTGTTCAAGAATCCTCTTGTCCTTATACTCCTCAACAAAATGGCTTGGTTGAAAGAAAACATGCCCATATTATAGAAACAGCTATCACTTTACTCCAACAAGCTCATATACCTATCAAGTTTTGGCTTGAGTCCATAACCACTGCCTTGTACCTGATTAATAGGTTACCTCACTCTTCTTTAAATTTTCAAGTTCCTTATCATAAACTGTATGATCTTGTTCCAGATTATCACAGTCTCAAACCTTTTGGTTGTTGTTGCTTCCCTTGGTTACGACTTTATTCCCATAATAAACTTGAGCCTAGGTCCACACCTTGCATTTTCTTGGGTTATTGTTCAGGAACAAAAGGATATAGGTGCTTAGACCCTATGACACAAAGAGTTTACATCTCAAGACATGTGAGATTTCTTGAGAATGATTTTCCTTACATAAGACTTGTCTCTTCATTTTCCTGTCCTTCTCCACCAAATGTTTCATCAAATACACCTCCATCTTTTATTCTTCCTCCTTCATTTTGTTCTTCAGTTCCTATTCCTACTTCACTTCCTAACTCTTCTTCTCCTATTCACTCATCACCATCTATTCCTTCTTCTCAACCTCCTATATCCACTTCTGCTCCCACTTCACTTGTTCCTCAATCTCAGTCTTCTCTTGAGTTGTCTTCTGTCTCTCATCATCCAATGATCACTAGGTCCAAAAATGGGATCACAGTATCAAAACTACCTTTCTCTCTTATGGTTCAGTTACCTCCTCCCACTGAACCTACGTCCTTCAAAGAGGCCATGACTTTTCCTGAGTGGAGACAAGCTGTAACAGATGAGTACACAGCATTGATGTCTCAAGGTACCTGGACTCTAGTTTCTCCACCTCCAGGTGCACCTATCATTGGGTGTAAGTGGATCTTTAGAATCAAGAGGAACTCAGATGGCTCTATCTCTAGATACAAAGCCAGGTTAGTGGCACAGGGCTTTCAGCAGACAGAAAGAGTTGATTACTCCGAAACTTTTAGTCCTGTCATAAAACAACCTACCATTAGAGTTGTGTTCTCTCTTGCCCTTCACTTTGGCTGGTCTATTAGACAGTTGGATATATCAAATGCGTTTCTTCATGGGACACTTCAAGAAAGAGTTTATATGAGGCAACCACAGGGTTATGTTGATTCTCAGCATCCACAGCATGTGTGTTTTCTTCAAAAAGCCTTGTATGGCCTAAAACAAGCTCCTCGAGCATGGTATGACATGCTTTCTAAGAAGCTTCTATCTCTTGGTTTTCAGAACAGTATGGCAGACTCCTCATTGTTTGTTCTGAATCATAACACTGATCTAGTCTATATTCTGGTGTATGTGGATGATTTACTAGTAACTGGTAACAATTCTCAGTTGATTGCTACTCTAATCACTCAACTCAGCACTTCCTTTGCCCTCAAGGATTTGGGAGATCTACATTTCTTTCTTGGTATTGAAGCTGTGAGAACTTCTCAAGGGCTGGTGTTATCTCAATGTAAGTATGCTATTGATCTGCTCACTAAAGCTGGTATGACAAATTGTCGCCCATGTTCTACTCCTTCCTCACTTAGACCTGAACCATATGCCACCTCTCTTCCTATGTCTAATCCTGAGTTGTATAGATCCTTGGTTGGGTCTTTGCAGTACTTAACCTTGACAAGGCCTGAAATTTCTTTTGCTGTCAATAGTGTATGTCAGCATATGCATCTGCCCTTAGAGTCTCATTTTACTGCTGTTAAACGTATCCTACGCTACATCAAAGGAACTTTGAACCAAGGCCTTTTGTTTTCCAAAGGTCCTCTTGTTCTCTCTGCCTTCTCTGATGCCGATTGGGCAGGTGACTCCATGGATCGCAGATCAACAGGTGGTTATTGTGCTTTTCTGGGGGTTCAAAAATATTTTCGATGTATTACATCTAGATCACAACTATATGAATACAATTTTTATCTATTAATATAAGCAATGCCATTAAAGAAAAAGAAAAATACACAAAATATTACAATCACACTCGATGAGTATTCATAATCTATGGGTTGCTTTTGGGACTAGGTGTTCAATTTTCTTTGAATTGGGTGTTCAAATCAAGCGAAATTAAAATCACTACATGTTTTATTCCACAAATTGGTTTTTAGGGTGTTTAAGTATCCATCCTTTGCAAAGGGTGGAGCCGCCTCTTTGGTCCAAGTTGATATATAGATGGTTGTCACGGATTAGGGTGAAAATATAGTTATATAGGATGCTTTCCTTTGTTGTGATACCTTTGCTCATTCCCCTTTAGTCTTTGTAAGTGACGTTTCAAAATCAATAAATTTTTTTTGCTGTTCAAAAAAAAAAAAAAAAAAAGCTTCTTTTTTTTTGCTGTTTGCTGTTCAAAAAAAAAAAAAAAGCTTCTGTAGGCCCTAATTGTCCAGTTACCTCAACAACTCAAACTCATACACTTGTAGATGCTCGTTAAGCTTTCAAATCAGGTTTGAGTAAGTTATTACTTTATTGGCCAACATTTGAGTTTTTAAAATTCAAGCTATTCCAGATCAATTTGATGGAAGTTTCCTAGAGATCAACAAATAAATTAATAACTGATGCAACGATATGCAAACATAATACTCAAAGGCATTCTATCTCAGTAAGGTTATTCGAAATTCTCATATGTTTGTCTTTCATTGTTCTAACACTGTGGTAATGACCACGTGCTAAATTTTTATTTCTTGGCTATCCCGTACATTCAATTCTTCACGACATAGGTCAAGGCCATTCTTAAAAAAAAAAAAAAAAGCCCCATAAGACTCATCCTAAAACAACTCCAAGTAGACTATTACTATGAGTACGCAAAAATGATTTTAATTCTATTAAAGGCTCATTTGAATTCCAAAATGATAACTTACTTTAGGACTGTGGATTCAAGCAAAAAATGGGCATATATTTGTTTGTTATCTGTCCCTTTTGTGCTTTTGCGTGCGGTGGAAGATATCGGAAACAATGCGAACAAAATGGTGGGAGGAAAGGAAGTTCTCATTTGACGAATGAGCAAACCTAAAAATACATGCAATTTTAAAACATAACTTCGGCTTCTTTCATTGTTCATGAGTGCACATACATCGAATAGCTCCGGACTCGACCATAAATGGTGTTGTGGTTTACAATTGTATTCCTGGATTTTTTGTTGCTCAATTGGATATTAACAAATGTGAATTTCTCATAACTTCACATAACTTAGTGATTTTTTTTAATTTCTAGTCAAAATATTCGATGTTTTCAATTTGTCTAGATGTGAGAAATTAATGAAGTACAAAGTTTTACATCAAATTTAACAAAATTAAGAAAGAGAAATAAATCAGAATATAGGTCTCCGTGAGGGGCCAAAATAAAGAGTAAACATGAGATGCCTGATGCCGATAGAGTTTTTTTAACAACTTTAGAAAACCATTAATCAACCTTTTGTAAAATTAAGATTACATTAACTGGGGAAGAGATATAGAAAGCTATTTCCTCTAAAGATTACATTAACAAGTCCAACAAATCTACAAAGTCCCGACAAATGTAGTTCAAAACCCTAGAGAGAAACACACTGGGGAAGAGATATAGAAAGCTAGGCAGGCTAACATGTGTAGGAAAAATCATTAGATATTCTTGGAGCACCGCTGTCACACCCTTCCACAATTCATGTAAAACCCAGGACTAATTAGCATATGGATTTTACACATATTTACGATTGTGGAGAGTGTTGAGCATCATATGACGGTACCCGATGAGTACTGAACAATTACTTCACGTGCCCGCACAACGGGCATACATTGCTCCTCTCAAACAGCTCAGAAACAAAGCTCCTATGGACCACATCATCCTCCATCATCTCCGTCTCATCATCATCCTCACCATCATCACCATCATTACCATCCTCCTCCTCTTCTTCTTCTTCGATCACCCACTCCTTGTCCAAAAACTCCCTCATAGTCATACTTGGCAATGATTTAAACCCTATCATAACTTCCTCCACCAACTCCCTCCCAGTCCTCGGCCTCCTAATCGCCGTCTCATACTCTCTCTCGAAACCCTCACTCGCCATGGCATTGTGGTCGTACCACTGACACCACTCACGGAACTCGCTATGAGGTACTTGGACCATCTTCTCTACTCTCAAAGCCACAACACTGCCCGACACAATCGCCGAGCCACAAAGGAAATCCTTCAGCGTGTCTTCAAGCACGCCCTCACCATTGATACCCAGAGTGGAGCGGGCCTCGCCGATTGCCTTCGATTCCCACTCGATAATATTATCCAGTGGGAACGGAATTCGCAATTCTGAGATTAGGTTGGAACTGGTCCTTATGTGGGTTGGATGTATATGAAAGAATTTGGAGAGGGAGAGACCTGGTAAGGTACGGCCCAACCTGGCAAAGAACACCACGCTTATGTTGACATTAATCGTCAAGTTCTCAGGTAGCGGTGGTGGCAAGGTGGAGAGTGGTGCCTGGTGGGCGGAGACGCGGATGGTGTAGTTGTCGTGGCCGTTCAAGGGTGGCAGCCATGTCGGGTGGAACAGGCGCATCTTGAAGAGACAAAGAAAGAGAGTATGATATTTGGTGAAGCAGAAAAGGAAAAGAAATTTTTGGGGGGAGACTTTTGGTGATGCCCTACTTGACGCACTCTATGGATGTATATATAATAGAGTCAGTGTCCTAAATAGGAAAGTGTTGAATCGGAGAGGGTTTTTTGTATTTGAAATACAATAATTAGAAGTTTCCTTTTTCTCTTTGGGTACAGCGAAGACACGGGTTGCTAAAGAGTCCCACATTCCATAAAAAAAAACTAGTAGATTAGTGTTTTTTTTTTTTACGTTGTTGGACAAGTAGATTTAGTATTCAGAAAAAAAATACAAAGTGCAACACTGTCACACGGTTAATAAAACATCCCAAATCAAATTCGTTTGGACTAACAATGTTGAGATGTTTGAGCATGCATATACCAAATCTAGATTATCATTTTGTGTTCACAAATTAATAACGACTTGATATAAAAAACATTATCACTTTTACCGATCAAAAAATTTGTCACTCTATCTAGGATTAGTGTTCGGCCATCGTCTTTCATTGATCTAGCTATGTGGTAAATCTGCAATGTTAATTTTTGTACTCGTTGGTGATTCCGTACATTCATGCTGACGTTGCATCGCCGTCAAATCTAGGAGCTTTAACTTGATGTAAAAAAAAAAAAAAAGACCTCATTAATGATGAATTCAAAACTTGCAATAGAATCCTGAAATAAATCCAAGTATAGATGGAAGACTATTAATGTTGCTGAACAATGATTTAAAGGCTAAGTTTGATGTAACAGAAAAAAGAACTCATAAATGATGAATTCAAAACTTCCAATAGAATTAGCCGTATCCTGAAATAAATCCAAGTATAGATGGAAGATTATTAATGTTGGTAAACAATGATTTAAAGGCTATTTAATATTGCTCATTTGTATTCCTAACTAACTACTTGGACTTTCTATTCAAGCTCAAATTGAGAGAATCTTTTTTATGGAGGGTCCTGAAAGAGACCCCTTACAGAAGCCCTGTTTTGGGGCCCCACTGACACCTCAAAGCAATAATTTGATCCGGTCATCTTGTAGGGCGCGCAGAGTAGTGTGTACATGCAAAAAATCAGTTTGATCCGGCATCGATAGGTATATCAAAAATTGAATTTTGGTGCAAAAAAACAACGGCCTGATCATTTCAGAAGTTGAAGTTCTAAAATCGTCCAAGCCGTTGTTTTTTAGCATCAAAATTTAATTTTTGACATACCTATCGATGCCGGGTCAAGCTGATTTTTTTATATACACACTACTTTGCGCACCCTATAAAATGACTGGTTCAGATTATTGCGATGAGATGTCAGTGAGGTCCCTTTTGGGACTTCCGTAAAAGGTCCTTTTTCAGGAGCTCCGTAAAAAAGATTCTCCCAAATTGGTAATGTATTTAATTTGTTAACCTGACTGTCACATCACATTTAAGTACACAAATCTAAGCGGAGCCTTTAGTATACATTTTGCAAAATTTGAATATACAAAAGTTTAATTAGTAAACTTGCAGAAACAAGCCAAACACATCTAATATTATATGAAAAACACAAAAACACTTTAGAAAATATTTTTAAAAAGAAAATCCTTTAACTGAGAAGTTAGAAAAGCTCCATTTAGGAATGTTTCTTAAGCCCCTAAATTGTCCCTTTGTATCCACAAATCAAACTTTATTAATTTTGAAGTTTGTTAAACTTTCAAATCAGGTTTGAGTAACTTATTACTTGCTCGTTCAACTTATGATTTTTTAAAATTCAAGTTATTTGAGATCAGTCACAGATTAATAAAACATCGAAATCCAATTTGTTCGGACTAATAATGTTAAGCTGTTTGAGTAATTAAATACCAAATCTAGATAATCATTTTGTGGTTTACAAAATTTGAATATACAAATGCCTAATCAGTAAACTTGCATAAACAAGCCGAGCACTTTAGCATTTTTCTTTTTAAAAAGAAAATCCTTTAAACCGAGAAGTGGGAAAAGCTCCATTTAGGAATGTTTCTTAAGCCCCTAAATTGTCCCTTTATATCAACAAATCAAACTTTATTATTTTTGAAGTTTGTTAAGCTTTCAAAACAAGTCTGAGTAAGTTATTACTTGCTGGTTCAAATTGTGATTTTTTTAAATTCAAGTTATTCGAGATCAATCACTGGTTAATAAAACACCAAAATCCAATTCGTTCAGACTAATAATGTTAAGATGTTTGTGTATGTACCAAATCTAGATTATCATTTTGTGTTTAGAAACTAATATTTTAAAAATTAACAACCGGAACGATGTGATATTGAAATTATTATCACAGTCGCCGATAAAAAAAAATAGTCACTCTAGCTAGCATTAGTGTTCGTCCAACGTCTTTCTCAGATCTAGCTATATGGTAATGACTACTGTAAGTTCTAGACTACAAACGGCTCTATGCTAGCTCAATCACCGGAATCGGCTACCCACCCCACTGGTAACACATCGGAGAATCTCACTACGGAAGAAGAAGATCATCTTGTACGGAGTACGAAGAAGGTCAAGAACGACCACGATTATTCTGTAAATATGGTAGAAGATACAACCATAGCGGATCCACCACATATCCAAGATACAATCATGTGCAACTCTGAAGAAATTCAGCGATCTCACAACTCAGTAAGCCCTGAGATGGATACAACCGTCCCACCGCCTAAGCCCCTCTCGTTCAAACAAGTTCTAACTGCATCTAGGGGTAAAGAAATCCCCTTTTTCTGATGATGTGGAATCTTTACCATTAGATGAGGATTTTACGGAAGAGGAAGAGAACTTTGATGAAGAAGAGGAAGTCGATGGAGTTCCCGTGGTTAAGCTTCCCCAGAGCCTGCTAGCCTACAATAGGCAACCATGGAAGAATGCAGTCATTGTGAAACCCATTGGATACCCAATTGGCTACAAATCCCTTTGTACGAAAGTCAAATCAGTTTGGGATCTACAGGGAGATTTCAGTGCCCTAGAAATCGGATTGGGCTTTGTTGTCTTCAAATTTGATATGGCTAGTGATAGAACTCATGTTCTAACTGTAGGACCTTGGATTATTAACGATCAATACATTACGGTGAGGGAATGGGAACCCAGGTTCAAACCGGACGAAGCGGAGGAAATCATGACGGCGGTTTGGATTCGGTTTCCTAATTTCCCACTGGAATATTACTACGAAAAGAATATATTCAGAATTGCTCGTCGGCTAGGGCGGCCTATCAGAGCTGATTCTACGACAGTGGAAACAGACAGAGGAAGATACGCCAGAGTGTGTGTGGAAATTGATCTTAGCAAACCGGTGAAATCAAGAGTGTTGATCGAAGGCAAAATTTATCGTGTTGAATACGAACACATTCCGATCATGTGCTTCGGATGTGGGAGGGTTGGCCATCGTAGAGATCAATGCACATATAGCAACAAACCTAACCCTCCGCCGGGAGAAGATGCTCCACAACCACCAGTAACGGCTAGTGGATCTACGGCTGAGGAAACGACCACTATCAACAAAGTGGCCCAAACCCCTGTCTATGGGCATTGGACCCTTGTACAGAGGAAGCCCAGAAGGCCCAACACAGGTAAACGTTTTACTGATCGCCCCCATCTGGCCCAAAATAGCAAAAACCCAGGCCCAAATTCACAGAAATCTGATGGCAGAAATAATAGGTTTTCGCTATTAAACTGGTTCGATGCGAGCACCTCTAACTCGAAACGGCCCAACCCATCTAATAAGGCCTTTGCTGAGACTAAAAATAGTCAGCCCGTTTGGGCTAAAGTTAAGAATGGCCATGGCTCAAAAAATCAGGCCTTGGATAAATCTAGCCCAAACTCTGCTAACCCATCATTTACATCCACCCCAAACCCTAGCCCAAATTCTAACCTCCACATCCCAGACCCTATCATCTGTGACCCTAAACCCTCATTCCCTCTCAACCACACAACCACATCTCAATCCCCCTCACCTTTACCCTCCCCTCAACCAAGTTCACACCTTGTTCCAGATGGAAATCGAGACATCCCACCTCCATCATCATCCGGTCTGCACCCTGATCAAACCCGAGGAAGACGGAGGAGCGATAGTGAAAGTAGAATGGTCGACGTTGAAAGTAAAGATGGAGGTGACGGCTCCAGGGTACAACGTAGCCGGAGTCCCGTTCTACGTAGTGGATCTGGAGAGTCTGAAGGGAACAGTACGAGACCAGCTGGAAGTCATGAAGATGGTCGGATGGAATGAGTTGATTCCGCTCCCTTTTCTCCCTAAACACTTTTCGATGATTTGCCTCATATGGAACTGTAGAGGAGCTGGAAATAGCGTTTTCAGGAGGAACATATCTGAGCTTATCCTCAATCATAATCCTGATGTTCTTGTTTTAGTGGAAACTAAGGTTCCGTTGTCAACCCTCAATGAGTTCTTCTAAAAAAAAGGGTTTTACGGCTAGTTCTTTCTCAGACCCCAAGGGCAGAACTGGCGGTATCTGGGTCCTCTGGAACCCTTCTAATGTTACGGTTTATGTGGTGGAGGTTACCAATCAAGCCATTCATGCCACAATCTCCCGGATGGATCATCAAGAGTGGATTTTCACAGCGGTGTATGGAAGCACTAACCCTACTTGCAGAGATTTGATGTGGTACGACCTCCAAGAGAGGACTATAGAAGACAGCAAAGCAAGGCTTCTCGTAGGTGACTTTAATGATCATGCTGAAAGCTCTGAGAAAAGAAGCTTCCAACGAGGTAACTCGTATAATAGATGTAATAAGTTTGCAAATTTTTTAAACTCCTGCAATTTCATTGATCTAGGCTGTATAGGGCCCAAGCTCACTTGGACCAACAACAGAGCTGGTCTTGCCAATACCATGGTTAGACTTGATAGGGCCATCTGTAATAGCAACTGGAATCTTATGTTTCCTACTGCTGTTGTGAAAAATCTTCCTCGGGTGTATTCGGATCATTGCCCTTTCCTTATCTTCACTGAGGGTATCCCAGCTTCCCATCCCCGTATCAAACCCTTTCGTTTTGAGGATATGTGGACTTCTCACCCTGATTTTATTAATATTGTCAAGGAGACCTGGTATAACACTAACAGTCCCTTCACTGATAACTTGGGTAATCTTTCTGATAAGATCCAAATTTGGAAAAAAGAGGTGTTTGGCAACATTTTTCACAAGAAGAAAACTTCTGCTTGTTAGATTGGAAGGTATCCAAAAAAGCCAGAGTACCTCTTATTCTCATAATCTCTTCCTTCTTGAAAAAGATATTTCCAAGTCCTACCAAGATATTTTAAAACAAGAGGAACTCCACTGGTTTCAAAAATCCAGAGCTAAATGGATCCTTGAGGGGGATAGAAATACTCGATTTTTTCATTTATCTACTTTCATTAGGATAAGGCGTAATAAAATTTTAACTCTTAAGGATAGTAATGGTATCTGGATTGATAAGGAGGAGGATATCAAAGCTCTTATTAACACTCATTTCACGGCCCTGTTCTGTGTTAGTCACAATAATACTTCTATGCACTGGAGTAACTGGCCCCATAATGTGATTACTCATGAGGACAATTCTAGTTTAGCTTTAATTCCCACTCGGGAAGAAATTTTTAGAGCTGTGAGGAATATTGGTGCCTACAAAGCCCCTGGTCCTGATGGGTACCAGGCCATCTTCTATCACAAGTACTGGGATACTATAAGTGATTCATTTTGTGACCTCATCCAGTCTTGTTTTGCTAATAAAACTATTCCCAGTAATATGAATTGCACTAACATTGTCCTCCTTCCCAAGGTTAGTAACCCTGAGTCTATCACTCAATTTTGGCCTATTGGGCTTAGTAATGTGTCCTATAAGGTGGTTTCCAAAATCATTGTAAATCGTCTAAGACCCCTCTTGGATAACATTATTAGCCCCTTTCAATCTAGTTTTATTCCTGGAAGACATACTACTGATAATGTGATTATTTGTCAAGAAATTATCCATACTCTTAAGGGGAGTAAGGCTAAGAATGGGGGGATGATTTGGAAAATTGATTTTGATAAAGCGTATGATAGAATATCATGGGATTTCCTGCTTGAGTCCCTTAGATATTTCCAGTTTAATGAAGAGTTAATTGCCCTCATTATGAGTTGTGTGACCAACATTGAGTCCTCTATTATGTGGAATGGTGAGCCTTTTCCCTCTTTTACACCCGAGAGAGGATTGAGACAAGGCGATCCACTGTCCCCTTATCTCTTTGTTATTTGCATGGAAAGACTATCTGCGTTCATCAATCAAAAAGTGCTCACCAATCAATGGGAAGGTATTAGAGCTTCTTCTGATGGTCCTTGTTTTTCTCATTTGTTCTTTGCTGATGATATCATGCTCTTTGGTACTGCTACTGTTGACCAATGCAATATTATGAAAGATACTCTTGATATGTTTTGTGATCAATCTGGACAACTTGTGAGTGGGCATAAATCTAAACTGTTTGTTTCTCCTAACATTAACACTAGATCTGCTAAGAATCTGAGTACTATCTGTGGTTTTAGTCTCACCAAAGATCTTGGCATGTATCTAGGGGTGCCTCTCCTTCACTCCAAAGTGTCTAAGCATAATTATCAATATATTATTAAGAGACTTAATACGAAACTTGCTGGTTGGAAATCTGACTCCCTTAACCTTATGGGTAGAACAACTCTTGTGCAATCTGTCACTTCCACCATTCCCTACTATACCATGCAAACCGCTATCCTTCCTGCCTCTATCACCTCCCATATTGATAGAATCAACAGGAATTTTCTCTAGGGTGACAAGGCTGATAAGAAGAAGATCCACCTTGTTAACTGGAAAACTGTGTGTAAAGCTAAAAAGCTGGGTGGTTTGGGTATTAGACAAGCTGGAACTTCTAACCTAGCTTTGATTTCTAAGCTTGGTTGGAGGATTTCTACTGAGAAGAAACCCCTATGGATACAAGTCCTTCATAGTAAATATCTCAAAAACCACAATTTTAGAGATTGGCCCATTAACAAGAAAGCTTCTCACACATGGAGAAGCATCATTAAAGTGAGGGATTTTGTGATTAAGAATATCAGGTGGATTGTTGGTAATGGGAAGGACATTTCTTTTTGGCATGATTGGTGGTGTGGCACTAGTACATTAGCCACTACAGACCATGCCCCCTTTCATGATAATGCTAGAGTTGTTGACTTCATAAATGATAACAAATGTTATTAAAACAGGCGGAGTTGTTGGGGTCGTGAATCTCAAGGAAAACTACTCAAAATTGCTGAGGTCACAAATAACGGTACAAATGCATTGGGTTTGCCGATTACAGTTGATACTCATTTATTACCAGCATACCATATTGTTCAATCTGAAGTGGGAAATTCAAAAACTGTTACTATGGAGAGCAAGCCGCATGGAAGTGGAATAGTCACTGAGATTAGAAGGGGGTGCATCAGTTTGCCTCGTAACTCTACTGAGCTGTCTTCTGCCCAATTTATTTTTCCGAAGGCAATATCTCTGAATGAACCAATCGAAAGCCCAATTAATCATGACTCAATTGAAGTGGTGGATGTCAGCCCAAAGAAGGTATCCCTTCAACTTCTGAACCCTGCAACTAATCAAACTATGAAAAATAAAAGAAAGCAGAAATCTATTGAGGGGCGGTTGAAGATACCATAGTGTGTGGTGTTTAGATCAGCTATTACTGTTGCTGCCCTTTCTGCTACTTTTATTTCTACAAATGGAATCAGAAACAGGAACAAATTAATCTTAAATGAAGAAGAAGCTGCATGGACTGTATCAAAGCTCATTGGAGAAGACTATCTTGGGAATGATGAGGAGATTATCAGCAAAATCATGACAACAGACAACCTAGATGATATGGTCAATGGTGGGCTAGAAACCTCTCTCCTTTTGTAAAATCTTTAGAATCACAGAAATAAAAGAAAAGTCTGATGAGGATCTTATCCTGGAATATTAGAGGGTTGCGGAAGAATGAGAAAAGGGGAAAATTAAATAATTTAGCTAGAAAAAAAGGTGGATATCCTGATGCTTCAAGAAACAAAGCTGAAGGTGACAAATAATACTCTAATTTGCTCCCTATGGGGACATAGTGATTGTGGCTTTTTGGAGGTGGATTTCTGAGGGCAATGCTGGCGGACTTTTAATCATTTGGAACTCTGAGTTATTCAAGATGGTGGAGGCTTGTTGCAGCAGAAATTTTCTGTTAATCAAGGGTATTTTTTAAGTCAAACTTCTATCGTACGTTGGTTAATATTTATGGTCCTTGCAATGCAACTGCAAGAAGGGAGCTGTGGGGAAGTTACTTAGACTGAAAACTCATTACTTTGAACCTTGGTGCCTGGGTGGAGAACTCAGTGAAATCAGAAATATTGGTGAAATGCAGGGATGCTCATTGAGAGATAGAGGAATGAGGGATTTGAATAAATTCATTGATGACATGGAACTCATTGACATGCCACTGCTAGGTAGAAGTTTTACATGGTCAAACTCTCAAGAAGAAGAATGCTGGAGCTGAATTGATAGATTCTTACTTCACCCTAAATGGTTGGATAGATTCAAATTGAAGCAATGAGGACTTCTCCGTACCCTATCTGATCATTGCCCACTTCTACTGAAGGAGGATGAAAGAGAGTGGGGGCCTAAGCCTTTTAGGTTCTTTCAATGCATGGTTAGAACGCAAGGATTGCTTAAAAATTATGGAAAAAGCTTGGTGTGAGGGTACAAATCAAAGATGGGCTGCCACCACTCTAAGCAACAAATTGAAAGTAATGAAGGAGGCCCTTAAAACTCGGGAAAAGGAGGTTTTTGGTGACATTCAAAGGAACCTGAAATTTAGGCTTGTGTGCAACTATCTAAGGGGGAACACAATTGACAGTAGATTGGGATCTAACTTGACTACATAATTTACAGAAGAGGAGGTATGGAATGTAATCAAGTCATGTGATGGAAACAAGGCCCCTGGACCTGATGTTTTCAAGATGTTGAGCATTAGAAAGGGCTGGAGGTTTATGAAAGGTGACATAATGGCTTTCATGTGTGAATTCTATAGGAATGGTCGTCTACCAAAATGCATCAATTTATCATTCGTCACTCTAGTGCCAGAAGTTGGAAACCTTATTGGCCTATCTGATTACAGACCTATCAGTCTAATTGGTAGCATGTATAAGATGCTTTCAAAAGTGCTAACATCAAGACTTAAGGCTACTATTCCTTGGTGGTGGGGGATGTTCAATCTGCATTTTCAGAGGGCAAAAACATTCAGGATGGCATACTAATAGCTAATGAAATTGTCAAAGAAAGATAGAAAGCAAGGTCTAATCATCAAATTAGACTTTGAAATGGCATTAGATAAGTTGAATTGGAATTATATTCTTGTTTTGATGAACGCTATGGGTTTCCCTAAAAAATGGATTGTTTGGATCAAAGAATGCTTGACCTCTACCTGGGTCTCTGTGCTGGTAAATGGATCTCCTAGCAAGGAATTCCAAATGTAGAAAGGTGTAAGACAAGAGGACCCTCTCTCCCCTTTCCTTTGCATCATAGTAGCAGAGGGTCTTAATTGGTTGTTTAAAGATGCAGTACCTCATGGAACTCTCAGTGGGTTAACCATAGGGATTAATGGGCCTACCTCCAATTTGCAGATGATACTCTTGTCTTCTGCAAAGGCAATCTTGAAGAAGTCCAAGCTGTAAAGAGCTTGTTATGTGGGTTTGAAGAAATGTTTGGATTAAAAATCAACTACAACAAAACCATTCTTTGTGGTATTGGACTGCCAAATTCTGAAGTTCAATTTCTTGCGCAAGAGTTCAACTACCAAGCTCAGGATCTGCTTGTCAAATACCTTGGCATGCCATTGGGAGTAAGTCCAAAGCTCAAATCCACGTGGAAACAGTCATAGACAAGATCAAAGCCAGATTAGATTCATGGAAAAGGAGGTATCTATCTTTTGGAGGAAGTATTGTACTTATTAAATTTGTACTTTGCTAGTTGTCTACCTGTCCTTTACATGTCTCTCTTCAAGATGCCTGATTGCGTAGCTAAAGCCATTGAATCTATTCAAGCAATTTTTTTGTGGGGTGGTTCTGATTTAAAAAGGAAATTACACCTTCTATCTTGGGGAAAAATTACACAGAACGAAAAGAGAAGGAGTCTTGGTATTAGAAGCATTAATGATATGAATGATGCCTCATTGATAAAATTGTGGTGGAGATCTGGAATTGAGAAGGAAGCATTGTGGAGAAATGTGATCAAATAAAGTACAAGTTGGGGGAATGTAACTGGATACCGAAAATGGAATTGTATAGGAAAGTCTCAACCATATGGAAGGATATAATGCAAGTGAAGGACAAAAACCCTGTGATGCACTCACTCTTTATTGAAAACATCAAAATAAGAGTGGAGGATGTGAGTTGTACTAAGTTTTGGAAAGACACTTCGCTTGGAAACCCTTGTTTTGTCTGAAGTGTTCCCCTTATTGTTTAGGATAGTGACCACAAAGGATGAACTAATTAGTCAAGTTTGGGCCAGGAAAAATGAAAAAAACCAGTGGGATTTCAATTTTAGAAGGAGACTTTTCGACTGGGAGGTGGATATGGTAAACGAATTTTGCCAAATTTTGGACCAATCTGGGTTAATGGTCAATATTAATGAAAATGATGTTCTGCTCTGAAATGGCTGCAGTTCAAATAAATTTTCTGTAAAATCAATGTATGAGCTTGTCAAACCCCAATTAATCCTTGCAAACACTGCCTACGATTTAATCTGGAGAAATGTAGCCCTGTATTGGGTCCAATGTTTTTGATGGTTAGCTCATTTGGGAAGGGTAAAGACTGCCAAATATCTTCTTAATGTTGGCATTATTCAAAATGCTGAAAATGCTCTATGCAAATTTTGTGAAACACATGTGGAGTCCATGGATCATCTACTATTGCATTATGATTTTGTGTGGGGAGTGTGGACAATCATCCTGTCTTGGTGGGGCACTAAATGGGTGACACCAAGGTCAGTGGTTGATCTATTACTTTGGTGGAATAGCTGGGACTTGAAGTCTGACAAAAAACTCATTTGGGACTGCATACCTTTAGCTATCATGTGGACCATTTGGAATAAGAGGAATGCACTTATCTTTGAAGGATCAATGCTAGTGTGGGAGGGATTATTGAGCTTATCAAAATCAGAGTTGCTCTTTGGGTCAAACTAAGAAGGGCGGTGGAAACTACTCAGTGGATGATTTTGTGTTCACATTGCAAAGCATACTTCAAACTTTATAACTGTTCTTGCTTTTCTGGGTGATTGAAGCAAATGGAAGTGATAACCTCATGTTTGTTTTTCTTTTCATCTCTAAGAGGGGATTGTTATCTCTTGTGTTTGATGTGATGATCTCATTTTGTGTTCTGTTGGCATCTTGCCAACATGCTTATTGGTTTGGATGTGGCACTTGATCTTCTATTGGCGTGATCCCTCTGTTTGGGTGTTCTCCTTTAGAAGTGATGCTTTCACTCCTGCTTTTTAATCTTGTATTTTGCTCAAGATTAATAAAATTTGTTACCTTTGCCGTTAAAAAAAAAAACCGGTGGTTGGACTCCAGTGATTAACAATCACCAGAAATAAGGTGCTGGGAAGATCCTCACTACTCTATTCGTGGACAATTTATCAGTGGACATAAAGAAGCTTTGGGTACACAACTTATTTTTTAAGTTTGGAAAAGTTAGAGATCTATTTATTCCTAATAAGATCAGCAAAATCACCGGACAAAAGTTTGGATTTGTGAGATTTGCAAGGAGAGAAGAAGCTGCTATGGCAATTGAGAAAATCGATGGAAATTGGATCTGAAATCACAAATTGGTGGTGAAGGAAGCTAGATTTGATAACATTGGCAAAAGTTCAAGTCTAGAACAGCTGCATGTGGCAAAAAAACAAGAATGTTTTCTCAAAATCATCTACTCTAGCTCCTCAGGTGGATCTGCACAAAAATGAAAAGAAAGTGTGGAGGCCAAAGAAAATTACAAGTGTTGTTGACATGGGTGTAGCTGGAAACAATAAAAAATCATCTTATTTGGGAGCCCTGAGGGGAAGCAATAAGACTAGATCCAAGCAAGAGATGGGTAATGAATGGCTTCATTGAAGTGTTATTGCTAAGTTATCTCCAGTGAGATCAATGGCCCTCGTTCAGGACCACTTAAAATGCTTGGGGTATTCGGAAATCCAAGATAAGGTTATGGGAGGTGATTATGTGGTCTTGACCTTTCCAAATACAGAAGACAGAGATTCAATGTTTGATAATGGAAAGTTTGCTTGGTTAAAAAAGTGGTTTATTGAGTCTCATAGTGGGAAGATTTACTATCAAACCACCACATTGTTAAATTTTTATGGTGCTCCAATTCATCTTTGGGGTGTGGTAAATTTCAAGAAACTTTCTCAATAGTGGGGTGAGGTAGTGACAGTGGCAGATGAAATTTTGAAGTGCTTATCTTTGGATGTGGGGAAGATAATGATAAACACTTCAAAAATGAGTTTAATCAATGAAGTTATGAAAGTTGAAAACAAGGGTGAGGTGTTTAAGGTAAGATCGATCGAAGAACAACTGGTGATAAATATTTTTCTTAAAGCGGAGCGCAATTGTTTGGGGTGTATAGCTCAGGATTCTATGGATAACAAACAGAATAAGTCAGGGGAAGAAGATGATGATAAGGAGGATGATGAGGAGAGAATAAAAGATAATAATGAGGTGGAAGATGATATGTCCAAGATTGGGGTGGTGGATGATTCGGTCAACAACACTTTGGATGGTAATATGGTTGTCGAGGTGGGAATAATTTAGTAGAAAATGAGGTGTCAAAATTAGATGAAGTGGTGAATTCTGTTAGGAACACAGTGGAAGAGAATGTTGGTGACAACGTAATGAAGGTGGTTAGTAATTCAGCAGATATTAATAAGGAGGTTGGGAAATTATGCTTGAATTTGAAAGAAAGTAATAAAGTGGTGGTGGCTGTAGAGAGTGTCTCGAGAAGTTTGAGGGAGCAAAATTTATTTGCAATGGATAGTGGACAATCATTAGCTTGTTCGGTTTCCTGTTTTTCCCTTTATTAGTACAACTTTTCTTTGGAAAGTTTTGGGCCCACAATATAACCCAGTACTAAACCTGTTAAGATTCCCTGGCATTTTGCATTGAAATTTTCGTTCTTTTCCCGCCTGGCAACATTTTAGGCCCCACCTTTATATTCTCTTACCCAGTAACCACTCATCCTCTAGAAAGTGGTCAACGTGTACATTATGGGCATCACCCCTGGGAAAGAAGAAAACATTGTGGGTCCCACCTCTGGAAAAATGGAAAACTTGACCGGAAAAAAATTCCTTTCCCAAATGTATTCAAAAGACAAACCGAACACAGCCATTACAAGTGGAATTAACTATGCCATTGGGACAAAGAATAAGGAATAATTCAATTGGGTAGCATATTGACTTTTTTGGAAAAGATATCTCAGATAATATAAATCAACTAAATTCTCCCTCAAGTTGGAGTTTGGTGCCTTTTCAGAGAAATGTTTTGAACAAGAAGTTTGATGTCCATGAAGTATAGGTGAGTGGGAGAAGGAAACAAAAGCAAACTGAATTTGGTCATGAACAGAGGAATTTGTTTGTGAATGAATATGTGACTTTTAGGTATCCCTAAAACAAATGGTGTTAAAGGTGGTGAGAAAAGAAACAAGAGGAAGTGTGTAGTTTTTCGTTCAGCCATTGCTACAGCTGCGTTATCTGCACTCTTTGTCTCATCTGATGGAATTCAAAATAGAAATAGGATTCTGTTAAATGAAGGACAAGTTGTGTGGTCGGTAGCAAAGATTATGGGAGAGTATTACATGGGGGATGATGATGAAGTTTTGAGCAAAATAATGACAATGGAATAACAAGAGGAAACAAGAGCTGCCGGGTTGAATGAATGTATCTAATAGTCTTTTCTAATTTAAACTAGACAAATGAAGATTCTATCTTGGAATGTGAGAGGGTTGGGGTTGAGAGAAAGGAGAGGGAATATTAAGCAGTTGGTGAGACAAAGCAGGCTAGACATATTATTTATTCAAGAAACAAAACAAAAGGCAATGTCAAATGCTTTTGTCAATTCTCTGTGGCGGCACTCTGATTTGGAGTTCATGGAGGTAGATACAAATGGGACAACATGTGGACTTTTAAGTATTTAGAATCCAGAAGTTTTTAGTTTGGAGGCTTCATGCAGTGGTAGATGTTTTATTCTTCTTAAAGGAATTATCAAGTGTGACTTTAGTTTAGCTATTACTATCAATGTATATGTTCCATTTAATTCATTTGAAAGAACAATTTTGTGGGAAAAACTTCAAAACTTGAAATCTGATTTTCCCGAGCCTTGGTGTGTGGGAGGTGACCTTAATGAGATTAGGGATATTAGTGAGAGGCAATGTTTGTTCTAGAAGAGATGTTGGAATGAGAGATCTCAATAATTTTGTAGAGAATATAGAGTTGGTTGACTTACATTTGTTGGGAAGGAATTTCACTTGGTCAAACTCTCAGAAGAATGAAAAATGGAGTAGGATTGCCACATTTTTAATGGAACCTGACTGGCTGGCCAAATTCAAGTTAAAACAATGGGGCTTACCTAGGTCCATGTATGACCATTGCCCCATTCTTTTGATGGAAGATGATAGAGAGTGGGGTCTAAAACAAGGTTTTGAATCCCATACCGGATAGGGTACCGGTTTTCTTACTAGTACGATACGATATCGGTAACGGGCGAGTACTAGTACCATTTCGGATTTAGAGGTACTACCTGTATATACATATATAAAATCGAAATTTTTCCAAGTATCACCCAAAAAATATATTTTGTAGGTAAATTATATCATCCAATTCTTCATAAAATTAACTATAATTAGACAACAAACATCATAAAACAGCCTTCAAACTAACAAACAAATGTTCCAAGTGCATAACACAATAGCAAAACAAACGCAATGTTCTCCAAAAGACGCGCAATGAGGAGCAGGAGAAATGTGAGGAGGTGCCATTTAGGGACTCTACAGATGATAGGTGGAGGAGGCCTCCAAATGGTTGTTTCAAAATCAACTTTGACTGGGGCATTGATAGGAACGGTGGGCTGTGTGGTTTGGGTATGGTTATCCGGGATTGGCAGGGGAAGTTTATTGCGGCTAGAGCCATACGCAAAAGTCATAGTACAGATCCTTTGATGGTGGAGGCTCTTGCAGCAAGGGAAAGCTTACAGCTTGCTATGGATTTGGGGATCGACAACATTATTCTCGAAGGTGACTCCCAATAACTTATCCGGTTGATTCAGAGACGCATGGAAGATCACCAATCGGTGGGGGTTATAGTTGCAGATATTCTTCGTTTTTTAGTTGGGTTCACTAGTACCAATACAGTTTTCGTGAAGCGGAGCGGCAATGGGGTAGCCCATATTGTTGCTCAAACAGCTGTGAGAGGTCTTGTTTTCTCTACATGGGAGTTTAGACCTCATTTGTGGCTTCTATCTTCTCTCCAAGGATATGGATGCCCGGTTTGATTTTTTTAGTTTCTGGTCATCATTTATATAATTGACTTCTATCGGTTGACTAAAAAAAATTACCATTTTCTCAATGGCATTTGAAATGGCTGTAGGTTTGCCGTGAATGGCATTGACTGACCCTTCACTTTTGGTTTTTTTTTTTTTAAACAGTACCATTACGTTTGGTTGTTGTAACTTAAGTATTATTATGGGATTTAAGTTGATAATTATAAATAGAATAGAAATTATACAATAAGAGTGTAATTATTATTGGATAAAAAAGTTAAAATTATACTAATAAATTGGACGAGATGGAAAAAATCATAAATTTGTAACTATATGTAATGGTAGTGCCGCTAGATCTGAAACGGTACCCGGTACTGACCGTTACCGGTATTGTATCGTACCAATAGAAAAACTGGTACCTTAACCGGTACGAGATTTAAAACCTTGTGAGCATACACAAAGCAAATTGGATAGTCCGGCCAGGATTAGACTTGGCCCACCTCTAGGGTTAAGGTGGAACCAAACGAACACCAGGCTTGAAAAGTAAACCAAATCTGATAGTCCGCCCGGATTAGACTTGACCCACTTCTAGGCTTATACCAGAACCAATGTCGAACCCAACCAACCCGAGCCCAACCTCGTCATTCGAAAAAACGTGAACTTCCTCGGCGACCTCATCTTCCAAATCTATCAAAATTCGAAGAACGATTCCGAGAGAGAGAGAGAGAGAGAGAGAATTTACACAAACAACTGACAGGGAAAATCAGGTAAGGTACACACAAACACCCCTCTTTTCTGTTCTTGATTTTCGATTGCTTAAAACTTTTTCCCGGCCGAACGGTTCTCTTGTTAGGTATTATCCACTTTGGATTGTTTGTTCCTTAGTGTCCGTTTTTTGGAGCATTTGGTGGATTTGAGCCATGTTAGATCGCAACTTCAGTTGCTGTTATTGACGTGATGTGTGGCTTTGTCAATTAATTGTTGATTCAATCAGCTACACGGTTTCCATTCAACCGTACATGTGTTTGTAGTTCTATATACACGAATATATGTGTGTGTGTGTGCATCTGCCTGCGCGTGTTTACACCTCTTCGGTTGAAATTTAGTGCGACTTGTGGTTGATGGATGAGTACCAATTTGCATTGGAAGTGAATATTGTGGATCGAATAATTTTATTTAGGGGCTTTGTATTGAAGTATTGGACAAATGAGATGTATGTTAGTTTGCTGAAAAGAAAAGGAAGCCTCTTTAAACCGTTAAACTTAGTTCTGAGAGCAAAGAAGTTGTCTTCTCATCATCTTTCAGCACTTGAGGCAGTAGCTTCTTTTTTTGTTTTCCCAACGAATGCTTTTTATTATTTATCACTATATTACTTTCGAGTATAGAGTCCTTCACATTGGTGTTTTGACTCTTTTGAGCATGTCTCAATTCTGTCCTTATCAATTTTTTTGTGAAGCTTATTATTTCATGAAATGGCGTTCTTTGCCTATTTCTTTTTGTCTTGCGCAATTTTTTTTTGTCTTTAACTTATCATAAGGTCATTGAAAGTGTTTGGTACTGTTTGTATCTTTTATTATAGTTTTGGCCATAAACATGTGGGATAATTTTTTCGATCAAAGTTCCAATATTTTCCCCTTCCATGTAATATTTTAATGTTTAGGGTATTTTCCCCCCATTTATCTTCCTTTTATCAGGAATCAAAGTTTCATTTGCGTGGCTATTGACGCTGTTCAAAATAACATTGAAGAGATGAGACGGCCGGGAGGCCCCAGACACTATGGCGATTCAGGTGGCAATGCTTATGTCAATGCCCAGATGCAGCATATGTCTGGCCAGCGGATGGAACACAAGTCGGATCATTATCAAGGACGGCAAGAGCCCATGACCTCAGATAAGGGGCGTTCACATGGAGCTTCAAAAGCAGAGGGACAGTGGAGATGGGAAAGGGATGGAACAAAAGCGCCAAATGCGATGTCGTCCTCGTCCCAAATGTTTAGTGAAGGCAAGTTGTACAATTTCGTGGTTGAGATCTGCCTTCGAGCCGATATTATTTACTCCCATGACTTGTGCATTCAACCCATTCCCTTGTCAAGATAAAACAAGCATTTGAGTTAGAAACTGCTGTTGAAAATGGCATGCACTGTAAAAAGTTACTAGTTATGGGTGCTTCACTTATCCTATGCTGCCCAATCTGGTAATTATTGAGCAGAGAGATAATTGATTTTGTTTATATGGTGTTCTGTTTTTCCAATATACAGTACCTATTATGGGCGTAATTTCCTTTTCTTGTTACCGCAAATGAGCTAAGCACATGCTTACTTTCTTATTCTGGTATGTATACTTGCTGTCTATTGCTTGAAAACTAGAACAAAACAGGTTCTCTTGTAAGGGGTAAAGTTTATTCATAAGTTTCTCCATATAGGTATTGACCAGAAAATGTATATATGGATATATACTTTGTTAGTCTAGCCCCAGATGACCAATGCAAATAAGCAGGTTCTCGTCTGGCTGTTTGGAATTAGGTCGTTTTCGAATTTAAATATTCTGTATATTTGAACCATTTTTAAGGTGAAGTCAATGTCTTCCCGACATGAGTTGTTTGCGTAATTTACATCTTCGCTGCTCCTTGGAGTCCTTGAACTAGAAATTTAAAATGAATTATCTTGAAGCCTGTTTCTTCATTTCTGATTGATACACAAAATACCTTATCACTATGTCATATCCAGAAGGAGCAGAGTTCGATTTGTTATTGTATAAAAACCAGTTGCACTAAATAATCTATTTTCGCCCACTCTCTAGCTTGTTTACTAAAAGACCGTATCATTCAAGTTCAGCTCGACTGTTGAGGGATTCTATTTTCTACTTGATTGCATTTGGAATATGATGTTGAGGTTGATTTTTCCCCTCATTTTGCTTATGACTTATAAAAACAAAAACCAAGTAAATGTCTGTAAGGCTATTTCCCTCATCTTCCATTTGAATCTTTTAGTCATTTTTCACTAGCACCACTGAGAAATGAGAATTACACCAGATGATTATTCATTGACCTCTTAGTTGTTTGGTTGGTTTTCACTTTCATAGTGTCTTCTTGATCGCTATTTTATTTGAGTTTTTAGGGAAAGCATCCAATCATGTTGTCAAATGCAAATGAATCTGTTTGGCTGGAAGAATATTGTTTGAATAAGTTCGCAGATATTTGTATTTACAATGTGATTACTACGTCCCATCACTGTGGAATTATGCAACATGGTTTATGCAATGAGATTGTTAAAATTCAATTGTGGAAAGTAGCTTAATTAATTTGTCAGAATTCTGACTGTGGACTATGTGTGTTGTATATTCTTTGGGTCACAGGTCAAGGGGGTGATGCACCTAGACCCTATTACCAAGGTCAAAGGCCAGATTTCAAAATGGCTTCAGAGAAACAAGGAAACAATGATCCAAGATCTCTGCCTCCTGAAGAAGATATGGACATTGGGTATGAGGATAAGCACTTGTCGCAGACTTTTGAAGGTCTCGAGAAGAGATTTCTCGATGACCTCACGAAATTATCCAAGGAACAAAGTGATGCGGAGGATGCAGAAAATGCAAGACATAGGGAGGTTAGTATGTACACTTAAAATTCTTTTTTCGCTTTGGAATGACTAGAGAACGCATCTTTTCTAGTAGTTTTATATTTACCTTCTGCTTCTTTTATGAACTATTGAAGCAGGCTTCCCTAAGCCAAATCATTTTCCGAGAAGAATCTGTATCAGGATCTTGCTGCTAAATACAATAAAAACATGTCTGATCTCTTTTCTTTACTTCATGTAATAACTTATGTATTGAACAAAGTGGATGACCTAATTTTCTTCCGAAAGAACTTTGGTTTGAGCGGCAATAGTCTTTATTAAGTGCGACATAGGCGTATGAACAGAAGAGCACATTGGGCTTATGAGTTATTCAGTTGGAAACTTGAGGTCACCATTCTTACCGTTTGGAAGCGTTAAAATGTATATGCTGAAATAAAGACAGCTAGGCTGAAATAAAGGAAAGGAATACACTCTGTACTTATAAGTTAATAAGTTACAACTTATAACCCAGATTATTCCATTGGAAATTTGAGTTGGTAGGTCTCATTCTTTTTAAAGGGTTATTCCATCCTAAATTTTACAACAAAAATTAGATTAAGCCCCCATGATGACAAACCCCAAAAAGGCTGCATGATGATAGGACCCAAAAAAAGGCCACACTTGACAGATGTAAATACAGCTGCACTTGAGGAGGGTGTTAGAGTAGTTGTCCAACATTGCTTGAGTATGAAATGGGAGATCACTTAATAACATATGGGACCTCTCCACTCATTGTCAATTGGTTTTGAGTTGGATGTAAAGTTTCCACAAAAATGGCCATTCTGAAAATGAATCCACTCACTGCAGCTTTAAATCCAGGGTCATGAAGCCTTAAAGTGTTCCAAATATTTCCAGCTTGAATCACCAATCTCCGTGGATTAGGCTGATCTGAATTATACACATATGAATGTATTCCGGGAACAGGAAAGATTTCTCAGCATGTCACGTCTCACGTCTGAGCATCTGGCTGGGATTCAGAGGTTATCTGTGGAAAATGAAGTTGTTTGGTTGGTGGCACTCATGTCTTACATGATGCAGTATTGTTTGTATACTCGTGCATATGGTGGAATGCATTTTGGTCCGTGTAATTGTCAACAAAAGGACTTACCAAGCTTCTTTGCCTATACTTGTGCAAAGGAAGGAGTGATTCCTAGGCGTGGAGGGGTGAAAGTTTCAAAAATTATTTCAGGGGGCGACTTAATAAAGGTATAACATTTTTGTTAAGTGTGAGCGCATATGTTTTGGGAAATAGCATGTAAAACTGGTATGGCATTTTGAATGCATGCCACTATGAGTTGTCCAAGTAATTAGTGAGGTTATTTCTGTCTACGTTGAAGAAAAGGAGTCGCGAGACTCCTGAACCTGTAAACAGACTAGCAATTTAAGCTACATCTGTGTCCGAGTTGCAATGATTGCAACATGCTTAGGATGATGCAATCAAAGAAGCTTAAAGATATCCCAGACGCTCGATTCTCTTCCTTAGACATGATGATTGCTGCTGAAAGGAAACAAAGGGAATTGATGATGTAGAATCGTTCCACTTCAAAAAATCTAGGGCCTGGGGCTGCCAATGTACATTCATGGTGGAATATCGATTCTAGCGTTAGACTTCTAACAAATGAAGGAAAAGTTGTGGTTTGCAGAAGGTGAAGTGCTTAAATTGGTTCAATCTCATAAGTTGTTGGACGTTAAGCTTTGTTACTAGAAGGGCTGGACAGTAGTGCTATTTTTGGTTTTTATTAGTAAATTGATGGTCACTTTGGGATGCTACTCGGGATCGTGGGGCGTGCTGAGGCCCAGCCAGAGTTGTGCTGAGCTGTATTACATGGATCCTTTATTTTGGCTGAAGTACCCGTGCCCTGTGTCCGACACGCGTATCCAATTTGGACACTTGGATCCTCTAATTGTATGATATTTACAGAAAAAGAATACCAAATTAGCTAGAAAAGCGATATTTCTAGACTGTCCATATGGACATAAAATAGGAAAAACACATTTTTCTTAACTCTTCTTGTTTAAATACATTGCTAAGTATAATTTACAATAACCTGCTCTAGTCAGGCAATATATACTACAAACAGGTGTTCAAGGTCTTTAACATAAGATTACTAAGATAAAGTCTACGCTTGGACATGCACCTGCACCCGATACTCATACCCGAGTCCATGTAACATAGGTGCTGAGAGGCCTGACCCCCCAGCCCAAGGTCTTTAGCCCTAGGCCAAGCATTTATTGGGCTGGTTAACATAATTGAAGTGGGCTGTTATTGTTGGCTGCAGGGTGAAAAACCTTGATATCACAGAGTATGGATGCCTTGCGCATTTGCCTCGGGTAAAGTGCCCCGATGATAAGAACATGAGCATTAAAAGCTCGGTCTTCTATATTTGTCTCTTTTTTTTGTTGCAAATACAGAGGTCAGACTAGAAACTTGTAATGGAAGTAGCGATTGATGACTGTAAACAGCCACATATCTTTAATACAACTGTAGTTCAGTTTTGAGGGTGAGAAAAAAAATATCTAGGCTATGTTTGGTTTGTAGTTCAGTTTAGTTTTGATGATGTAAGCAGGTGTAATGAGTGGAGAGAGATAGAGAGAGAAATGAAGGAAATGATGATGTCAACAAAACTAAAACCTCAAACCGAACAGGGCCCTAATCACTAGAAACTGAAGTTGATTTTTATTGGCAAGTATGGAGTTTTCTAATGCTATATATAACTGGGGCTCAAGTGGGAACTTTTTTTCCCAAGCTCAGACTTGAGTTTGTATTTATATGGCCCAAAGCCCAAACTTTATTTGCTCGAGTTGGGTCTGCTCAAGTTGCACTCTGATGCTCATAGGTAAAAGAAAAAGAATGGAGGCACTTCACCCTTGCCAGGAACACGGTACCCAAGCTCTCCAATTGAACAACTGGCGGCAAACAAAATAGGATCCTTTAGCTGATACCAAAGGAAATGTTGTTGGACAAGTGGAAAACGATAGCGAACTATGGTCCTGGTCTTTTATTATGGTTCAGAAGAAGGTCTTTATTATGGTTCAGAAGAAGGTCTTTATTATGGTTCAGAAGAAGGTCTTCCTCATTACGTATTCTTATTATGCATTCTCATTTTCAACTGATGCCTGTCATAGTGTCATGCTATGTACCAATGCTGAAAAGGGTGTTTTCTGTCCGTGTATCATGGTAGTCCTAATCCTCCCTTAACCATATGGTCGTATTGAAGGAAAGGGTTACCAAAAATGCTTGTCTTTATATTTAAGTGACTCTATTTTATAATTTTCTCTCATCTTATGATTCTCATCTGATATGCAGTATTTGCAACTCTTTTTCAGAAAATAAACACAATAAATACTCAATATCAAGAACAGCTAGAAGCACTTAGAGCTCGTCATGCCAATAGGCGAGATGATTATCTCCGGAGGGAATCCCATGCGCGACAACAGCAGTACCAGCAAGCCATGATAGATCAATATCCCAACAGCAGCATGGGCCCTAATGATCCTCATGGGTATGGTGGAGTTGCTGGCGGTGGAGGTGGTGGTGGTGAGCCACACCGAGTCTATAACGAAGATCATTATGATTCCTACAGAGAGCGGGCCCGATTTCTTGGGGGTAATAGGGATCACCATGGCTTTGAGTCGAGAGGTCCGTATCCTGGCGGTCGTGTTTATGATACCGGCTCTCGTTATTATTAATGTCTGGATTAGGCTGTTTCGGGGTTATGACTTATGATTGGTGGAGTCTTGTTCAGGCTAGGAAGTCAAGAAGTTGAACTTATTTATTTTCTGTCATTTTTCTTTCCCTTGATCAACCCCTTCACAAATAACGTTCACACACCCTAAGGGTTTGCGTATAATCTCTTCCCCATTTTGGCCGGGATTGATAGGTTGCGCTGCTTTCCTCCCTTCTGTTGGTTCTCCGTCTTTACTGTATTCTTTGTTCGTTTTCTTGGATGTAGGAAACGTTGGATCTGTAGTATGAATTTGAAGGTCTAATTATCACAAAGTGTCTGCTACTGATGCTGTTTTGTAATCGTTATCGAGATTTTGCATGTGATGATTATTTGATCTTCTTTTATTAGAATTCAGGTTTGCTTATCTGATTGTAGGGCTTTGCTCTGGTGTAGTTTCGGAACAGTACATATTGTCTTGTCTTTCTCCCGAAAGGTGTGAATTGCGTGCTTAGTTTTGGTTGCGCATCAACACAATGCGGAGTTTATCAAAAGAAAAAAAAAATTGAAATTTAAAATGAACGGACGGATGTAAATAGAAATGTATGGGGTGTAGTCCTTGATCCGACCGTTCATCTTCGCAATCAACGATTTAGACACACCCTCCGTCCCATTTTTAGTGTTTAGATTTTCATTTTGGGATGTCTCTTAATAAGTGGGTTTTGAAAAGTTAACGGGTAAAAGTTTGTATAATTATCATTTTGTCCTTTTGAAAAGTTAGTGGATAAGGAGTTAATCGGTAAAAAGTGAAGGATAATTTTGAAAATTAGAGGTAAAGTTTATATAAAAAGTGTAAATTAGAGGTAAAAGTTGATGTAAAAAGTGTAATGATAATGTTTTTTTAATAAGTTGGATTTACGAAATAACACACTTAAATAGGGACGGAGGGAGTATTTGTTAGCTCTTAGCGGTAAGAGTATACTCTTAACGATAAGAATTTATCCGCGAATTTGAACAATCAATTATTGAAATGGTCGGTTGAATCGGAACGAGTACAATCCTGTAATGCCCTGGGGCACTTTAGGACCCTAAATCCCCACAAAATTGAAGTCTTGAAAGCATCATAACATGCCATTATGTATCGTTGGGCAATGAAAAAGGGTATCAATGCTTGGAATAACCTGACACACAAATTGAGAAATGGTCGAAAAAATGCTTGGAATAACCTGACATTTAAGTTGCCTTTTTTCCCGTTCAGAAATCGACTTTTTCTGAAGGTATTTATAGTGTTCTTTTCAGGAAGATAAAAAAAGAAGAAAAGGTATAAAATTAAAAAAAAAATAGAAAAGAGAAAAGGTATTTAGCATTTGATTTCAAGTACGATTATGACTATTTGGACAACTTAAAAAAATTTCTATATTTTTTGATTTATAGTAATACTATTATATCTAATATGGATCTTGTTTGATAGATTTCAATTAGTTTTATTGAACAAAATTTTTGATATCATAAAAAATTAAAATATAAATAATTGTTTGAGTGACACGATTACCCAAAATTAAAAATCTGAAAAGAAGTCTTCATAGCTATAGCATTGATGATGTGGCCGGCAACAAGAAAGGGTTACAGCAATGTCCACAGTGACCATCGGTTTCCATTGTCTCCCTCCCTCTCCAATGTTGAGTGACATGACAGACAATCCAAACATGGTGCAAGAGTTTCCCAAAATATTTTATCAAAGATAAAATTACCCTTGATTTTATCAAATGAGGTGGAGAATTGATAAAATATCAATTTTTTTGCATTTAAAAAGGCTAAGATTTTATTAACATTCCTCCTCAATTGATAAAGTCAAAAGATGATTTTATCAAATTTTGATTATTTTTGTGGGAAACTAGGCCATATGTAAACGAACGCTGCTATGGGTACCCCAATTGCACCCCACCTCATCTGGGCTGTCCAAACACTTTTTGGGTGGTTCAAATTTAAAGTAATTTATGACCGGTCATAAAGCACTTTAAATTGGGACCGCCCAAAAAAGCGTTGGACGGCCCCAATGAAATGAGGTGCAATTGGGGTACACTTGGTGGTGTACCCAAATCATTTCCGTATGTAAACTATGTTATCGGTTGGCACAACAACCATCTTATCGACATGACACCCACACAAACACCCCTCGCTAAACTCCAAGCAAACAGTTCAAGATGCCAAAGAACTTCGATTGACGTTTCAGATTCTAAAAAGTTCAGAAATTCAGAAAGAATTCAGCCCGTTTCCCAATATACAAAACCACACTGACACCCGCTCTTCCGCGGGGTAAATTATTGGACCCTGCTGGGGGTACAGAAGTTTTGGTACAGAAAATGTACCGAGTCCTCTCGGGGATCCATTTTTGAGTTCCACACGAGTAATTCGAACCGTTCATTGTTCTTAGAACATTTTTTCGAGAGGTCCCACAAAAAATCAGCTCGATCAGACGGCTAGAAGTACTTGAACCAAAGTCCCACTGTTTCAAACAAAATTCGGAAAAATGTTCTAAGAACAATGAACGGTTCGGATCATTCGTGTAGGACCCAAAAGTGGGTCCCCGAGAGGGCTCGGTACATTTTCTGTACCAAGACCTCTGTACCCGTAGGATTATCGGTAAATTATTGAACGGCCACTTAGGACAAAAAAAAAATTCAAAATATTTGATATTTTTAAAAGAAATGATAAAGAACTTTTGCAATCAAACCAAAAAACAAAAGAAACATTTGATTTTTTTGAGGGAATGGCAAGAAACTTATGTAATCGAATATAAAGACAAAAAAAACTAGTAAAATGTCACTAATTATTAAAAGTTCTAAATCCGTACATAAAATTTAATAAAATTGCTACCTCACCTCCGGCCCACCACCACCCACCTCTAGCCGACTATTTTCGGTGACTAAAAAAATTAATGAAATGTCACTAATTTAAAAAAATTATAATTTCGAAAATAAAATTAAAAAAAATTATTACCCCACCTCTAGCCAACCACCACCCCACCACTTTTGGCGACCAAAAAATTAGTGAAGTGTCACTAATATTTAAGAATTCGAATTTCGAACATAAGATTCAAAAAAATCACTACTCCACCTCCGGCCAACCACCGCCACCCTACCTCTAGCTGACAAAATCACCACCCCACCTTCGCCCAAACCACCACCCCACCTTAAGCCGACCACTCCACCACCTCACCTCAAGCCGCCCACTTCCGGCAACCCAAAAAAATTGTGAACTTTCACTAATTTTTGAAAATTCTAATACTCGCCTTTGATTGTAGAAAAGAGAAATTGGAAGTCAGGAATTTGAGATTTAGAGAGAAACAGTTCAACTAACTTGGTAAATGGATAAAACAAATTTACCTTTGAACTAGTAGTTCTTTGGCATTTTCTCTTTGTGCTTGGAGTGTTTTCTTGTTCTTTTTCAATTTCAAGGGCTATGATTTTCCTGGATTTTTGTTTCATTGCAAAATTAAGTGAACCTTAATAGATACATAAACGTGGATAACATAGATGCGTAAAAACAAAAAGAGAGAAAGGATACCTGGAAAGGGGGTGGCTTGAATTTCCATTGCAGAGGATGGATTAGTTTCAGTGTTGATTTCTGAAAGCGTTTCGAAACATGAAACGAAGCAATCTCTTTTGTTCTCTCTTCGTGACTAATTTAAAGGAGGGTTTGCCAATTTTGAAGGTTGAATTGATGAAATTAGGGCAGGAACAACGTGAGAAGTGGATCCAAGTTAGAAAAAATAGTGACACTTCTAATCTTCAAACAAAAACAAACCTTATCCAACGGAACCCTATGGATCCAAGTCAGTTAACAAACATTGCAATTCCGGCCTTCGTCATCACCAATTTCTCTGCAATTCGGTCAGGTAACGAGGAGAAAGACGAGGAAGAGGTCGAGGCCGTCGCTAATGCCGTTGTACAAAAAACGAGTGAACATTCACTACTTTTGAAATCTCACAAATCGAGACAGTCGCTCAGCAGAAGCGGGAGAGAGAGAAACTCGTCGGAAAGAAGTCATCGATGGTCGTTGGTGGTGGGTAGAGCCGCCATATAGAAGAGGGAAAATGACCAAAAAATGGTATTTAAAACTAATAATACCAATTTCATGGAACAGTTATTGGAAATGACTGAATACATGACAAGGAGGAAAATATTTCCAAATACATGGTAAGGCCAATCTGAAATGACATAACTACCCTCCATGGGTTTAAACCCTAATATGTCAAAACCACTCCCACAGCCAAACACTGTCTCCTGGGTTTCAAAAACAGACGACGAATAGAGAGGGAGAAAGCAGACGACGTAGAGAGATGGAGAAGAGGAGAATATAGATCTACACTTGAAGCTTCATCTTCTTCTCTCAATCGAAATCCAACGTTGAGCAAGTAAGTTTTTGGTTTTTGTAACACGTGTAGCACGCCATTCTCTGGCTCTCTCGGTCTACAAAACGAGTCTATCTCTCTCGCTCTCTCTCTACAAAATGACTCTCTCTCTCTCTCTCTCTCTCTCTCTCTCTCTCTCTCTCTCTCTCTCTGAGAAGTACCTATAGATCTGAGTTCAAGAACCAGCATTTGTCTCTTTGTTCCTGTGTGATTTATGAAGTTTTTTATGAACTTTTGATAGTGTTGGGTACAATGTTGTGAAGAACACAACAGTGTTGTTTAGGGGCTGTAATGTGAATGCTATGTTTGCCCAATATTATAGTTATTTATGTTTTCTGTCAGTGAAAGAGACTTCTGCTCTTTGCATCATATGACATTGCTCCATCTGTGAATTGCAGTTGCACTATACGGCAGAATACAAGCACTAGAGTGGCTAAGCTTTTGAAGTCTAATTTGCCTCTGTCTTTTACTCCCTCCCTAAAAAAAAATGTTATTTCTGTAATTTTTAGTAGTCTAATTTGCTTGTCTCCTCTCTAAAAAAGAGTTCATTGTTTTTTGTAAATATTCTCATTGTGGGTTTGTTCATGTTGAGACAAATAAGAAGCGAATAAAATTCGAACAACATACCCAAACTATAGAATATGAGGAGATGGGATAATTGTGGATGTATTTAGGTTTACTAACAATAAAACTTTGATGAAGGACATGTCCTCAAGCTCAGTAAATTCAAGTGGTAGAAGGGTGGGGTTGTCGATGGAGTGGCCCAATTGCTATTGTCGTGACCGTTATTGTCGTGAACTAAAAGCCGCTTTGAAGGTATCTGGAACGGATGAAAACCCCGGTAGGAGGTTTTTTGCGTGTGCTAGATACCCGGTAAGTTTATATGGTAGTTGTTAGTGTAGGTGAATTGATAACATAATTAGACCGCTTAGCATGATTTCATCATATTATTGTAGGATGAAGAGCGATGCAATTTTTTCGAATGGATAGACAAACCCATATGCCAGCGTGGGAAGGTGGTCATTCTCGAGCAAAAGGAGAAGATAGTGAATCTGCAAAATGAGATGGAGTATTGGAAGCAGAAGGCCAAGTTGCTGGAAGAAAAACTAACGGAGTTTGAGAAGAAGGCTGAAGACTTTGGCAAAATGAGTCAAGTCTACGAAAGAAGGAATAATTGTGTCAAACTGTTGCTTGCTTTGGTGGTACTTGTTGTGGGTTGTATGGTTGTTGGAAAGTTCAAATATGGCTTGAGGAGGAGAGATTTGCATTCGGCGCTGCCTCGTTGAGCAATGGTGTTGAAATCCCAAGTTCGTAGGACTAGTAGATGCTTGGCCCCTTAACCTAACTTTTGAGTAACCAAGTTAATTGTAAACAATGATGGTGGATATATTTTGTGGAGGGTGGGATATATGTTGTGGATTATAGCCTTGTCAATGTTAATTTCCTATTTTGACATGTACTCGGTTTGTAATTACTCTCTCTCTATTTTATGTATTATGCTATTTGATACTCCCTCCCAACATGTGGTGGTTCTTGTATTCACCTGGATGGTAAATTAAAGGCAATAGTGCTTGGACATGGTAAAATAGTTGAACTGTCTATTGTTGTCACTGTGACTATAATCCTTGCTCCTTGTGTTATACTATGTTGCTCTTTCTATGAAGTTTAGATGCACTGTATGTCAAAAAATTAGCACCTGAATGCTTCCAGTGAATCAAGTGTAATTCGTTGTCTTGTACTCCATCATGAAATAAATAATAAGTTGTCGTATTATTTTTTACAAATAATAATGTTTTGACTTGTATAGTCATTTATGTGGTTACCTAACCTTTTATTGGTCGGTGTAGGTATGGCCAATGTGCAGCAAAAAACCATGACTTGTTTTTGCTATTGGGGCAGGAAACGGACGGTAAACTCCAATTGCACATTCTCCTACGATGGTGGGTTCTCTAAAGCGGTTTTAGTAAAAGAAGGATTAAAATTGTTTGAGTTGATTGAGAAGATTTGCGCTGCCCTCAAGACAACTGTGGGGGAGAAAAAGTTTTTCTATAACACGAAGAGGGACAAGACGAAGTGTTTGTTGTTGGACGACGAAGATACGGTCGCAATGATGTTTCACTGTAATGAAGACGAAGTTGACTTGTTTGTAGAGGAGCCGCCACGCAGTAATGATGATTTGCCAGCGGTTTATCCGTCGACTAGGTTAGTTTGTAATTCATAACTTGCAAAACAATTTAGTGGCACTGACACTGAAAACCTTGCTCCTAGCCAAACGATAACTTGCTCTTTGTATAATGTTGACATGCACTCTGTATCACACAACCAGCACTAGACTGTTCTTCCCATAATATTTTTTTCTTATCTTATTTCGTTAGGTTTTTAGATGGCAATGAACCATGCATACAAGTCTGTCCGTTCCACGTTCCATTGTCAGTGGAGTGACCTTTGCACTCTTTTTAGAACATGCCGACCAATGTACTGGCACTGAAAAACATGCTCCTAGGAACAAAATACTTTGCTCTTTGTATGACTTTTACATGCACTGTGTATCACAGAACCAGCACCAGAATGTTCTTCCCTGAATATTTCTCTTCTATTTTCCTTAGGTTTTCATTCACACGGAAATAAATGATGCATACAAGTCCATCCAGTTCAATTGCCAGTGGAGTTACCTTTGCACTTTTTTCATGACATGCAAAACAATGTAATGGCACTGACAGTGAAAAACTTGCTCCTCCCAAAACAATACCCTGCTCTTTCCATAATGTTTACATGCACTGTGTATCATACCACCAGCACCAGACTGTTGTTCCCTGTTTTTTTTCCTCTTTTACGTAAATGTACATGAAATTGTTATTTTATTAATTATTTGTACAATTTATTGCATTAATGAGTGAATATTTGATGATTTTGTATTGTAGGGAATCGTTATTGGATGATAACACTGTAGTGGCTTCTAACGTTATGGAGATGACCAACAATCGTACAAAGGAGATGGGAATGATACATTATTTGCCCGAAGATGCAAATGAGATCTTGTCTGGGAAGGGTCAGTTGTTTGATAGCCCTGACCGTTTCGAGCAAGCACTGATGATATTTGCTGCGTCCAACAAGTTCTCTTTCAAGTATTTGGATAATAGCAAAGCGTACTACGGAGTTGTGTGTCAGGTTGAGGGGTGTCCTTGGAAGTTAACGGCTAGGTGTGACGGTGGGGGTGACGTAGTACGTGTGATTGGCATGAAGAATGAACACATACATAATGCATCGGATGGAAGTTCTTACAAGGCTACCATTTCATTGAAACAAGTCGGGTTGTTTTTCCAAAACAAGATAGTCCAGAAGCCATCATTTCTCCCTAGGGATATTTGCAATGAATTTGAGAATGCATTCCAGTATCGTATGTCTTACAAGCAAGGATGGAGGGCAAAAGAACAGGCTAAGGAATGTATCTCCGGTCCTCCTTCATCTTGTTTCCACCTACTCCCATGGATGTGTCGCCGGCTTGAGGATGCCATCCCAGGCACAAGAGCAGTATGGACGTCGGACGAAGGGAAGTTCAAGCAACTCTTTGTATCTTATGGTTGCTCCATAGCTGGGTTCAAGTATTGTAGGCCGGTGCTTAAATTGGATGCTTGTTTTTGACCGGATACTATAGAGGTCATTGTCTCTCGGCTAGTGTGCATGATGCCGATGATGGATTGTACCCGCTAGCATATGCCATCGTTTCGAGTGAGAATGATGACGATTGGTTGTGGTTCTTGCAAAACCTTAAGGAAGTCATTGGTGAACGTCGTGTTGTGTTGCTCACCGATCGGAACACCTCATTGCTTAATGGTATCATTAAGGTTTTCGGCGGGGATTGTAATGCATGGTGTCTCCGGCACTTGAAGGAAAACTTTAGTAGGTTTGCTAGCTCGAAGGGGTTTAAAAATGAAAGGCGTAAGGCGGCTTTGAAGATTGTTGATCAGATTGCATACGCAAGAACGGAAAACATATTCAACTTTCATATGGGAAGATTGCGTGGAATGGATCCGGAGTTGGCAAAGTGGGTGGAAGACAACAATCCAAACCATTGGTCAAATGCATATTTTCCTTACAAAAGGTGGGACAAGATGTACACAAATCTCGCGGAATGTTTCAACAATTGGATACTACCTTTGAGGGATTTGGACATAATGCAATTTATGACTGGACATGTGACAAAATTGACTGACATATTAGTTCGTAAGCGCGCCGCCATTTGTTCGTGGAAATTGCCCGTTGGTCCCCAAATTGAGAAGGACATTAAGGAACACCAATTTGTCGCACGCAAGTATATGCATCGTCCCACCTCCCCGACGGAGTTCACGGTCCTAAACACTCATCAGAAACAGTTTGCAGTCAAGTTCGACCAACGTACGTGTAGTTGTCTTGCTTGGCAAATGTCTGGGGTCCCTTGTGCCCATGCTTGTCGCGCAATCCAAAACTCGGGTTTTTCTATTTACGACATGGTCGACCCAATGATGAGTAAGGGTACGCAAATTCTGATCTATGAAAACTCCATGTCCCCCGTGCCATTGCATGACATGCCTCCGTTGTCTTCACTTGATCCATCTAATCAGTCCAGCTATATTACCGATGAAGGTGATACATGTACGGATCCGGTAATAAATCCCCCTTCAACAAAAAGAGGTTCCGGACGACCAAAGAAGAGAAGGATTGAGTCGCAGACACAAGAGAGGGACACGGTCAATTGTATCTGTTGTCGTGAACCTGGCCACAATCGTAGCACATGCAAGTCAGCGATACCAGGATGAAGTATACTTCGATTGTTGCAGGTTGAGCCTGCAACAATCTCTCTCTCTCTCTCTCTCTCGCTCGCTCTCTTGTAGGAAGTTTTATTCTACTTAAGTGCATGGTTTATACTATCGGGGAACATGTTTGTACCCTCCTTAATTAATGTGGATGTTGACAAACATTTGAACCTGGTTTCGATTCGATCTATGTATCGTACTTGGTTATGGTACTGTTCTTTTCAATTTAAAAATATTTGTACTCAGATTTGGGATTTGTTGTACGCCATATTTGGGCATGTTATCCTCTAATGTTTCTCTAATTTTTTCTGGTCATGTTTGGTGACTGTTAAATTGTAGGTGGGAATTGTTGTTTTGTACAGCTGAATACATGGACAATCAATTGCCTTGATGAAGTCACCTTAATCTATTTTGTAATGTTACTGGTTTAGAAACATTGCTCCTTACGACACAATACATTGCTCTTTGTAAAACAGATACATGCACTGTGTATAAGACTACTAGCACCAGACTGTTTTTCCCGGAATTTTAACTGCTATATTTCTTAGGTTTTTAGATGGCAATGAACCTTGCATACAAGTCCATCCCTTGGTCATTCCATTGTCAGTGGAGTGACCTTTGCACTCTTTTTATAACATGCAAAACATTGTACTGCCACTGCACTGAAAAACTTGCTCCTGCCTACACTATAACTAGCTCTTTATACACACTTGACATGCACTGTGTATGAAACCACAAGCACCAGACTGTTCACCTTAAGGAAATTTTATTTCTTATTTCATTAGGTTTTTAGATCGCATGAACCATTCATAGAAGTGCATCCGTTCGATATCCAGTACCATTTAAGTGCATGTTTTATATTATTGAGGAACATGTTTGTAGCGTCCTTATTTAATGTGGATGTTTAGGAACATTCGAAGTTGGTTACGATCTATGTATCGTACTTGGTTATTGTACTGTTCTTCAAATTACAAATATCTGTACTCGGATTTGGGATTTGTTGTAAGCCATTTTTGGGCATGTTATCCTATAATGTTTCCCTAACCTTTTCCCTAACCTTTTCAAACATTTTTAGCCTACAAATATCTGTACTAGCACCAGGCTGTTTTTCCCTGGAATTTTAACTTGTATTTTTCTTAGGTTTTTAGATGGCATGAACCTTGCATACAAGTCCATCCGTTCTACGTTCCATTGTCAGTGGAGTGACCTTTGCCCTCTTTTTATAACATGCAAAACAATGTATTCTCACTGACACTGAAAAACTTGCTCCGACCAACAACAAAACCTGCTCTTTATATAACTTGGACGTGCACTATGTACGAAACCACAAGCACCAGACTGTTCTTCCCTGAATTTTAACTTGTATTTTTCTTAGGTTTTTAGATGGCATGAACCTTGCATACAAGTCCATCCGTTCCACGTTCCATTGTCAGTGGTGACCTTTGCACTCTTTTTATAACATGCAAAACAATGTAGTCTCACTGACACTGAAAACCTTGCTCCGACCAACAACAAAACCTACTCTTTATATAACTATGACGTGCACTATGTATGAAAGAACAAGCACCAGACTGTTGTTCCCTGAATTTTAACTTGTATTTTTCTTAGGTTTTTAGATGGCATGAACCTTGCATACAAGTCCATCCGTTCCACGTTCCATTGTCAGTGGAGTGACCTTTGCACTCTTTTTATAACATGCAAAACAATGTAGTCTCACTGACACTGAAAACCTTGCTCCGACCAACAACAAAACCTGCTCTTTATATAACTATGACGTGCACTATGTATGAAAGAACAAGCACCAGACTGTTGTTCCCTGAATTTTAACTTGTATTTTTCTTAGGTTTTTAGATGGCATGAACCTTGCATACAAGTCCATCCGTTCTACGTTCCATTTTCAGTGGAGTGACCTTTGCCCTCTTTTTATAACATGCAAAACAATGTATTCTCATTGACACTGAAAAACTTGCTCCGACCAACAACAAAACCTGCTCTTTATATAACTTGGACGTGCACTATGTACGAAACCACAAGCACCAGACTGTTCTTCCCTGAATTTTAACTTGTATTTTTCTTAGGTTTTTAGATGGCATGATCCTTGCATACAAGTCCATCCGTTCCACGTTCCATTGTCAGTGGAGTGACCTCTGCACTCTTTTTATAACATGCAAAAAACAATGTACTACGACATAAACATTACAAGTACTACACATTTGCTGCGCATATTGTTAGCAACTGAAACTATTACTCGTTTGGAAAGAACATGTCAAAGAACGTGTTTATCTTCATGTCGAAATCTCTTTCGGTTATCGTCACTTTCACCTCATTATTCTCATTCGTGATCATTTCTATATCGTACAACAAGCCATGGTCGATCAACCATACGTTGCCGCTCGGGTGGCCTTGAACTTCGTTAAACCTTGTGAAGCCCAATGAACTTAAGTACTCTCGATGACGGTCGATGGTATCCGGGGCCTCGACAACCACGATGAAGTTTATCTGCTTCAATATGCCAACCAATGTACGAATGTCGTTGTCAATATCTCCGTACAAACCGCAGCAATACAAAACAATCTCACACCCAGTCGCATTTGCAACTGGCAACACATGATCATCATCCCAATACAAAATCCTTCGAATTTCAGATTCTCGTTCTTCCCTTGTACCCAACGGGTCGACTCGCACTTCATGCCCTTCATGTGAACCTTCGTTCAATTGTGATGCCATTCCCACAGTCACATTAAATGTTTCTACTTTGTAGTCCACGTGTATGATATGACAACTTTCCACACCAGGCAAATGATGAAATGCGTAGGGCTCTCCTGGTTGAACACTTGCATGAACTTGTGTTGGCAAAGGCATCTTAAGATATAAGACGTGAGGTTGTTTTTCTTATATAATGAATGTGAATTGTGGAGGGTGTAGACACCCCGATTTTGAACCCAGGATGCACTCGAGCATTCCCGATGATGAAATAGACCAATCGTGCATACCTCGAGGCTAAGAACAAGGCTTGAACTCACCAAACCACCCTAAACTATTCTAAACCCTCCTAGAACAACCTTAAACCAACCAAAATGACCAAAATACCCTTCAAACCATCCATAAACCATTTCAAAACAAACCCAAGCCTACATCATCTTCTAGTACATTCAAAACCCTCTTTATTGATATATAATACGTCTCAATCCATTTTGAAATGAGGGAGATGTGTCCGTTTTACCAAAATGACTTATTTTCCCGACCTTCTGAGGGTAAAATGGTCACATACTTGAATGTACAAATTATCTTGGGTTCAAACTACTTGGGTTACAAAGTACACTCGACAAGCTTTCCAACGCTTCAAACCACGCATGAAACGGAGTTCGGTAGCACCCGGGGCGGCCCCGCAAAGTTTTACCTTTTGCGCAACAGCCTTGAGCGCTCAAGCCCTGGACCTTGAGCGCTCAACTCCGAGCCAGATCAGTTTTCTGCACAACATCTAATCATGATATTCTACTGCAAGAGGAGCGTCTACCTATGTTTTCTACTGCCTAAATACACTTCCTAGACCCTTGAACATCTCCTCAATCACCCCCCAAACCCAATTCAAAAATTAAACCCATTTCCCTCCCATTTCTCTCTCTATATAAACCCCCTTTGGCTGATCTCTTACACGCTCACACCCTTCATCAGCCCTCTCCTTCTCTCTCATCACTTCAATCACGTTTTAGCCTTTCTCTCCTCCATAGCCACCACCCTCCATCATCTTCAACCTCCAAAACACCCAAAAATCTCATCTTTAAGGCCTACAACACATGGGTCTTTGAGAAACCAACTTCAACAGCCCCTCTCTCACTCTAACAAGCCATTTACAGCCCATACATTCCATCAATTTCGTCCAAACCTAGCTCTTCCATCAAAACCCACCTCATCCAAGCCAAAATCACCATTTTAAGCTCAAATCCTCCATCATCCACCCAATCAATCACTCAATCAACCCTACACTTACACTCCTCTGACCAAAATACTTCATCTATAGCCCATAAACACAGCCACTACCCATCCATTCATCAAACCACAAGTTCAAGCCTTGATCATAGCCGAAAAGGTAGAAAATCATGTGAAAATCACTGTTTTGGTCTTGCTGAGGGAGACCAGTGGGCTCATTCAAGTTCCTCATACTTGAAATGAGCCTACAAGTTCTGAAAAGTATCATAAAATAGCAGAATTTGGCGATCTGGGAAGGGCTTGAGCGCTCAAGGCCTTCACCTTGAGCGCTCAAACCCCAACAGATAGGCAGTCACAGTGTTTCAGCCATAACTTTTTACTCCGAACTCCGTTTTCAACGTATTATATATCAAAACGTAGATAATTTGAAGGGCTACAACTTTTTAGTTTTGTGTTTTTCTCATTTCTATATCAAAACCCTCCAAAACATGCAAATAGTGTCGGAAAGATAAATAATTTTGTTCAAAATGGTGTTTTAAGTTCTATTTTTCTCCTTCATTGTCATTTTCCTTGTTTATATCATTCTGTAATCGCATTGTACACTTCACACAAGCATCCACCATCACTTAGTTTGTGTTTTAATATTCATTTACGTGTTTGCCATTCCCGTATCCCCCATTTCGTGTTTAAAATCAAATTTCAAACATTTCCAAAATCCCACAAAATGTTGAGTAGAGACCGGTTCACGGACCGGGCGAGAGGGGTGCCGTAAAACCCTTCCCCTCTCGTAACCAAACCCCCGAATCCGAGAAATCTTTGGTTCCGCCATGATCAGTGAAATCTTTTTCAAATGGGCAAACAAGTCATGTTTATTTTTGATCGGTTTCTCGGGTTCGGACCTCAAATCCGGGTGGCGACTCTAACAATCACAATCTTTTCGAACAATCTCGGTGGGCCGTCCACAAGCTGGCGACTCCGCTGGGGACATTGGTTAATATGTATTTTATTTAATTACACTTGTGCAATTTTTGTTGCACTTGTGAAATTTTATTGAAATATGTGTTAATCAAAGCGGGTTTAATTCGAAAAATATTTTGTGGGATTTTTCAAATGTTTGAAATTTAATTTTTGCATTGCATTTGCATTGTTCTTAACCCCGCTAGCGTGTTTTGGCAATCCTGCCCGGCTTGCCGGTGACAGGGAATCCCGAAATGCCCAGCAGCCCTCGACCGTGATAAATCACATCGTCACTATCGTTTTTAACGGTAGGAGACGGTTTTGATTTTGAGTCCGGGGTACCCTCAGTGACCAAAACCGGCCTTTGCATATAGTTAACCATAGAACCCCACGTTAGATAACCAACCAATGTGTTAGGATTATGTGCTCCATCCTGTTACGTGCTATGTGTTACCGTCTTTCCAAGCATGCCATACTGCATACATGCATACGTTTGCATCCGTACATATTCGTGTCTTGCATGTTGTCGGCATAGCATAAGTTAGGTTTCCGGCAGTTAGTAGAAGGTTGCCTTGGCCCGATGATGAGTCGCGCATCCCATATGCGTGTTGTTCTTACGAGTGAGCCTTTAGGACGACCGGACATGGGAAAATTTGGATCATCAAACTCCTAACACTGATCTAAACGGGTTTAAGGGACCTTGGCCCGAGGAGGGTCAATCGCCTTTAGGCATCTGATCTTAGATCATTGTCGGAATTTGTGTGGATCAGAATTTCCCAAATCCGACCATCCGATATCAAGGAGTTATCACTTAAAAGAAAACTTGAGGATTGGAGCAATCTTCCAAAGCTGTCGCACTCAGTCTAGGAGACTTTAAATCCATGGAGTTCCCGTTTAGTTTTAGTGCTTCGGCAATTAGTAGAAGGTTGCCTCAGCCCGATGATGAATCGTGCATCCCATATGCGCGTTGTTCTTGCAAGTTAGCCTTCAGGACGGACGGACGTGGGAAAATTTGGATCATCAAATTCCTAAACACTGATCTAAACGGGTTTAAGGGACATTGGCCCGAGGAGGGTCAATCGCCCTTAGGCATCTGATCTTAGATCATTGTCGGAATTTGTGTGGATCAGAATTTCCCAAATCCGACCATCCGATATCAAGGAGTTATCACTTAAAAGAAAACTTGAGGATTGGGGCAATCTTTCAAAGCTGTCGAATTCAGTCTAGGAGACTTAAAATCCACGGAGTTTGAGATACCTCCGGTGTTGGTCGTGCCCGAACGGCCACCGTGATTTGAACTAGCCTTAAGGTCATTAGTATCTGGATTACAACACCCAAATTGCTTTGTCTCGGATGATCAAGAAAAGCGATTGGCTCTGATTCCAACAAGTTTGGAATTTAACCTGCCGAGTAATGGTCTACCCGGGGTGTTGGAAAATCTTCTGTGCAATGATCTTAAGTGAGATTCGGATCCGGTAGACTAACCCTAAGGTTGTACATGCAGTCTAGGAGACTTTAAATCCACGGAGTTTGAGATATCTCCGGTGTTTGCCGTGCCCGAACGGCAGCCCGTGTTTCGAACTAGCCTTGGGCCCATTTGTAACTGGATGGCGACACCTCATTGCTTTGTCTCGGATGGTCAAGAAAGGATAACGGTTGCGGCTTCAACATTTAGGCTATAGGTTGAAAAGCCGTAACTGCCGAGTAAACGACTTACCCGTGGTGTTGATTCAATCTGCTGTGCAATGGCTCTAAGTGAGATTTGAAACCGGTAGACTAACCATAGGCTAACCTTAGGATAATCTATAGGATAGATGTCAGTCTAGGAGACTTTAAATCCACGGAGTTTGAGATACCTCCAGTGTTTGCCGTGCTCGAACGACTCCCCGCGTCTCGAGCTAGCCTTAAGTGCATTTGTATCCGGATTTCAACAATCTTATTGCTCTGTCTCGGATGGTCTATAAGGAGATTGGCTCTGATTCCACGACGATTGGAATTTAACCTGCCTGTCACGACTTACCCGTGGTTGTTATTTCGAACATCCGTGCAATGTCTTAAGTGAGACCGAGACCGATAGTCTAGATCTTAGGACGACACGATGCAACGACACATGCATAACATTTCCTTCAATAAAACCAGGGGCACAATCTGAGTTTGACCTTTTTGCTTTACTGTCAGTCCCAAGCCATTGATCCAAGAAAGAAGCCTTACAACTTCCCGAACAGAAGTTGACTCAACCCAAACCTCAAGACATGGATGTTCCGGCTGAAATCGAAGGACTCAAGATGGCTGTGAATAACCTGGGAAATCAGATCACCCAGCTCATAATCATGGTGCAAGACATCCGTGACTGTCTTCCGGGGGTCCAAGAGAACCTCCAACGACCTGGAAAAAGCCCAGAAATGGCCGCAGCTTTGGCCAAGATCTCTGAACTGGAGGAGTCTATCATGGAAGGATTCAAACCCATATGCTTTGGAAATTCCATTGACACGAGAGATGTGGAGATGCACCACTGGGACGTTGAAAAGGACCACCTCACTCCAGAAGGCGAAAAGGTCTACCTCGAGAAAGCCAAAACACCATTTACCAACAACAATGCAAAAGCCACCCCCAGCTCCACAAATATCAACCCCAACTTCTCAACCAGCACCATCAGCAAAGCCAAACCAACCACCACCATAATCCAAATCAACCGGCCCAAAGACCAATCAAGAAAATTCTCCCAATTCCCCGCACCTCTGTCCTCGGTCTATGAAGAGCTTCTCATGGCCGGTCTTCTTAAACCACTCTCTCCAACTCCTTTATCTCAAAAGCTCCCAGCTTACCACAATCCAAATGCCTTCTGTGCCTTCCATCAGGTGCCCGGTCATGCTACCAACAATTGTCAACGCCTCTGTCACAAGATCCAGGATCTCATTGACGATAAAACCATCTCTCTTTTGCCATCAGAATCCAACACTCCTCAACAAAAACAAGATCTCAGTGTCAATCAAATCAGCCTCACTTCCACTAAAAATGCATCTTCGAGCTTCACCAACAATGATCCCAACCAACTGAACCAGTCAACGAAGTCACAACCCAAATCAACCGCCCTCAAAGTCGACGAAGAAAATTTTCCCAACTCTCTGCACCTTTGCCCTCGGTCTATAAGGAGCTTCTCATGGCTGGTTTTCTCAAACCACTTCAACCAACCCCACCTCCACAAAGTCCTCCACGTTCCTACAACCCAAATACCTTCTGCATCTACCACCAAATACCCGGTCACCCTACCGAGAGATGCCAACGCCTTCGTCACGAAATACAAGATCTCATTGACAACGGATCCATCTCTGCTCCACTGGCAAAACCAAGCACCTCGTCGAACCAGTAAACCATCGATGGTCATGCAACAATTCAATCTTCCACGAGTCTTGGAAGTCTTCAAGTGTTGAATCAAGTGTTCATTTTTATTGGGTCAGTTTGTACTTCGAGTCTGTCGTGCTCTCGTGTCTGTGTGTTTTTCAAGTTCAAGTCTGTAATATCTTGTTGTCATCAAGAAAAATAAAAAAATTCAAAAAATAAAGTCAACCTTTGTAGTCCTGAACTACGCGTGACCTGATTCCTTGCAAAGGGATACGTAGGCAACCCTTCGCGGTTCGGTCGTAACTATCAAAAATCAATGTTGTCCCCCGTTGTGTTAAAATTGTCAATCATAAACTTGGATTTTTGTAATAATATCTCAACTTGGAATTGTTTTCCACCATCATTTGAGAAACATGATAATCACTTCAAAACACGAGAGGGATTTGGATTGAATTCTCGCCCCGTACAAGGAGGATTTTCAATGGACCATTCCCCAGCACCATCAAGAAGCAATGCTTTGACACAGAAAAAGCCTGCTAGGTCGAAAACCCGTAAGGGCGGTCTAGGCAAAAGTTAAGGCAAAAAGCTCGCTAGATCAAACTTCAAAATCAGATCTAGGCAAAAGTTAGAGCAAGTATGAGTTCTCCCTATCAAGTTGTGCAATTCAAGATGAAGAAAGACATTCTTTGTTTGATTCCCCACATAAATATCCATTCCAAGCCCCTTTGAGCCTAAATCAATTTCTTTGAAAAATAACCCAGCTAGGCAGCTATCCCCCACACTGGGGTGAAACAAGAAATATGAAAGTGTCAAACACATGACAGCCAGCAGAATAAAAGGGCCAAAGATACAAGCGTGTGAAGATTCAAAGTATCATAACAATGAAAGTGCCAAACTCATAGGCTTGTCAAATACATGGGTGCAACAAGATGAAGAACACTGAAGAAATTTGAAACGAATGAAAGGAAGTGCTCATTTAAAGCAAGAAGAAGCACATGAAAGCACCCATCAGAAGCAAAAATGGCACAAAAAGCCCAAGATAGTTGCTAGCTCAAATAACCCCGAGGAAAAATGAGATGTTTTGAGCCTATAATCCTTCCTTTGTTAAGCCCATAACCTTGGCCCCATCATAACCTAGATAAAAGTCCTTTCAGATTGGAAAGTGCAACTTGATAGTGAGAATTCAAGTCAAAAGGGAACAGTCTAATCTCCCTTGAAAAAGTCAAAGTATTGTGCAAACACTGGCGTCATGCAAAGCAAAAATTCAAACTGGGGCATATCAACGGGTCTTCATTAGCAGCCCTCTAAACTGGGGCATTTTGAAGAAAAATCAACGAGGCATCATCAACAATCTGGGGCATGGGTTCATGATAAGAAATCTTGTGTTTTGATAAAATAGTGGATTTGAATGAACATCACTTGATGGAGTGAAACAATCACAAAATAAAAATTCAATTTTATCATGACAATTTTGACATCAATGGTGAGGCATGTTTGCCATCTTTCAGAACTTTGGGTCAACGTAGTCTTCCATATCTTTCGAGTCAACGCGTTCTTGCTCCTATCCATCAAGTCAACATGGTCAACCAAATTCCTCAAGCCTTGTCTGTCAAAGTCCGCCCTTCTTATCCAAATGGCCGATCAAATTCCTTGGCCTTGTAAACATCCACCTTTTTGATTAACCATGTTGCCTTAGTCTTGTCTATCCTTGACTCGTGGAAACGATTTCAATGCATCAAATAACTCGTGTTTGGGTACATGGTCAATTGGTCGCCAAAACCATCAGCAAAGGCGAGAAAGAAAATTAGAGTTGAGGTACATCATCTGTGAAGGCACGTCAACCCGAAATTGGGGCATGTCAGCCTAATGCCATTTCTGGAGGAAGCATACACCCAAATCCAGGACTGGGGCATAGAAGCCTAAAAGCCTCAAACCAATCCAAAACCCAAGTTTTTCTAAGCTCCAACCCAAACCTCGGCCTCAAGGGAAAGACAGTAAAGCAAAAGAGCCACCCATTGAGCCTCCTACTTTTTTAAAGAAGGAATGTTGTCGTTGTTGTCGTTGTTGTCGTCGAGTGTCAATGCACGAGTCGCATGCAATCGTCCTGCGGGACAGTTTTCAATCAATCGTCCTCAATCGTCCTGAGGGACAACTTTTAAATCAATCGTCCTGAGGGACAACTTTTAAATCAATGGTCCTAAGGGACAACTTTTAAGTCAATGATCCTGAGGGACAAGTTTTAAATCAATCAATCGTCCTGAGGGACAGTTTTTAACCAATCATCCTGAGGGACACCTTTTTCAATCAATTTCAAGACCAGAAATGGTCACCTTTTCAAAATTAATTTTAAGACCAGAAATGGTCACCTTTTTCAAAATTAATTTCAAAACCAGCATGGTCAAGTCATTTGGGATAATCATTGAAAAGCCACCTAGCTGGTGCATTCAATCAATCAATCATTTATTGTGTACATCAATCATGTCAAGTTGTTTGAGTATATTTGTTTAACCAGTTAGTGCATTTAATCAGTTGTTCTGAGAATTTGTTGTTGACGAACCATTGTGCCACTAAGACCATCACATTTATGTGTTTGGTACAATAGCGTATTGATTGCCTCTTTGCTCAGTAAGCAATCACATTTCCTCGATTGTCTCGTTGCTCAGTAGACAATCATCTTATCATTGGTTATCTTGTTGCTCAAGGGATAGCCCCATTAAATTTAGCCTCCCCGTTGTTCAGAGGGTAGCTACACTCAATCACAATCACAATCACAATCTCAATCACAATCTCAATCACAATCACAATCACAATCACAATCACAATCACAATCACAATCACAATCACAATCACAATCACAATGCAATCACAATCACAATCACAATCACAATCACAATCATAGTCACAATACTAGTCACAATCATTTGCTTTTAGTGTTTCGACTCGGGAAGTCTTGACGATTCACGAAAAATCATAATTCAATTGTTTGGCGTTTCACGACCCGGGAAGGCTCGTTGATTCGCATAATTGTTTGGCATTTCACGACCCGGGAAGGCTCGTCGATTTGCATGGTTTCAATCGTCCTGAGGGACAAAACTTTTTAAATCAATCGTCCTGAGGGACAAAACTTTTTATATCAATCGTCCTGAGGGACAAAACTTTTTAAATCAATCGTCCTGAGGGACAAAACTTTTTATATCAATCGTCCTGAGGGACAAAACTTTTTAAATCAATCGGCCTGAGGGACAAAACTTTTTATATCAATCGTCCTGAGGGACAAAACTTTTTATATCAATGGTCCTGAGGGACAAAACTTTTTAAATCAATCGTCCTGAGGGACAAAACTTTTTATATCAATCGTCCTGAGGGACAAAACTTTTTAAATCAATCGGCCTGAGGGACAAAACTTTTTATATCAATCGTCCTGAGGGACAAAACTTTTTATATCAATGGTCCTGAGGGACAAAACTTTTTAAATCAATCGTCCTGAGGGACAAAACTTTTTAAATCAATCGTCCTGAGGGACAAAACTTTTTATATCAATCGTCCTGAGGGACAAAACTTTTTATGTCAATCGTCCTGAAGGACAAAACTTTTTAAATCAATCGGCCTGAGGGACAAAACTTTTTATATCAATCGTCCTGAGGGACCAAACTTTTTATATCAGTCCTCCTGAGGGACCAAACTTTTTAAATCAATCGTCCTGAGGGACAAAACTTTTTAAATCAATCGTCCTGAGGGACCAAACTTTTTAATCAATCGTCCTGAGGGACAGGAGAACCCGTTGCATTTGTTTGCATATGCCCCCAGGAACTACGCCGGTCTGATCCCTACAATGGGGTACGTAGGCAGCCTGAGTGGCACGACCGATTGATCTTTAAAGTTTTCCTTTGTGACGTGAGATGTATCGCGGGGAATGAGTCGGGTTGTCTATGTCTTGGACGTCACTCATACCAAATCAATGGCATCGAGTCCCGTCCAAGAGGGGCAATTGTAGACACCCCGATTTTGAACCCAGGATGCACTCGAGCATTCCCGATGATGAAATAGACCAATCGTGCATACCTCGAGGCTAAGAACAAGGCTTGAACTCACCGAACCACCCTAAACTATTCTAAACCCTCCTAGAACAACCTTAAACCAACCAAAATGACCAAAATACCCTTCAAACCATCCATAAACCATTTCAAAACAAACCCAAGCCTACATCATCTTCTAGTACATTCAAAACCCTCTTTATTGATATATAATACGTCTCAATCCATTTTGAAATGAGGGAGATGTGTCCGTTTTACCAAAATGACTTATTTTCCCGACCTTCTGAGGGTAAAATGGTCACATACTTGAATGTACAAATTATCTTGGGTTCAAACTACTTGGGTTACAAAGTACACTCGACAAGCTTTCCAACGCTTCAAACCACGCATGAAACGGAGTTCGGTAGCACCCGGGGCGGCCCCGCAAAGTTTTACCTTTTGCGCAACAGCCTTGAGCGCTCAAGCCCTGGACCTTGAGCGCTCAACTCCGAGCCAGATCAGTTTTCTGCACAACATCTAATCATGATATTCTACTGCAAGAGGAGCGTCTACCTATGTTTTCTACTGCCTAAATACACTTCCTAGACCCTTGAACATCTCCTCAATCACCCCCCAAACCCAATTCAAAAATTAAACCCATTTCCCTCCCATTTCTCTCTCTATATAAACCCCCTTTGGCTGATCTCTTACACGCTCACACCCTTCATCAGCCCTCTCCTTCTCTCTCATCACTTCAATCACGTTTTAGCCTTTCTCTCCTCCATAGCCACCACCCTCCATCATCTTCAACCTCCAAAACACCCAAAAATCTCATCTTTAAGGCCTACAACACATGGGTCTTTGAGAAACCAACTTCAACAGCCCCTCTCTCACTCTAACAAGCCATTTACAGCCCATACATTCCATCAATTTCGTCCAAACCTAGCTCTTCCATCAAAACCCACCTCATCCAAGCCAAAATCACCATTTTAAGCTCAAATCCTCCATCATCCACCCAATCAATCACTCAATCAACCCTACACTTACACTCCTCTGACCAAAATACTTCATCTATAGCCCATAAACACAGCCACTACCCATCCATTCATCAAACCACAAGTTCAAGCCTTGATCATAGCCGAAAAGGTAGAAAATCATGTGAAAATCACTGTTTTGGTCTTGCTGAGGGAGACCAGTGGGCTCATTCAAGTTCCTCATACTTGAAATGAGCCTACAAGTTCTGAAAAGTATCATAAAATAGCAGAATTTGGCGATCTGGGAAGGGCTTGAGCGCTCAAGGCCTTCACCTTGAGCGCTCAAACCCCAACAGATAGGCAGTCACAGTGTTTCAGCCATAACTTTTTACTCCGAACTCCGTTTTCAACGTATTATATATCAAAACGTAGATAATTTGAAGGGCTACAACTTTTTAGTTTTGTGTTTTTCTCATTTCTATATCAAAACCCTCCAAAACATGCAAATAGTGTCGGAAAGATAAATAATTTTGTTCAAAATGGTGTTTTAAGTTCTATTTTTCTCCTTCATTGTCATTTTCCTTGTTTATATCATTCTGTAATCGCATTGTACACTTCACACAAGCATCCACCATCACTTAGTTTGTGTTTTAATATTCATTTACGTGTTTGCCATTCCCGTATCCCCCATTTCGTGTTTAAAATCAAATTTCAAACATTTCCAAAATCCCACAAAATGTTGAGTAGAGACCGGTTCACGGACCGGGCGAGAGGGGTGCCGTAAAACCCTTCCCCTCTCGTAACCAAACCCCCGAATCCGAGAAATCTTTGGTTCCGCCATGATCAGTGAAATCTTTTTCAAATGGGCAAACAAGTCATGTTTATTTTTGATCGGTTTCTCGGGTTCGGACCTCAAATCCGGGTGGCGACTCTAACAATCACAATCTTTTCGAACAATCTCGGTGGGCCGTCCACAGAGGGATTTGCACCGTGGCTGACTGTGCACAGCACTGTCTATTAATTATAAATGCACTCTAGATTACTATACCTAAGAGTCTTAATTCCATTTTTTGGGAAGGGATATGAAATATGCACTGTGTATCAATGTGCACTGCACTTTATATAAGATGTAGTTGCACTGTATAATAAAGGCTCTGCACTAACGCCGGTCCAACAACCAATTGTTGTGTGAGGTCAAGTCAACAGTGCTTGGACAGAGAATCTCATAAGTGTCCAAATGACCTTTGTATTTACTATACCTAAGAGTCTGAATTCCATTTTCTAGGAAGGGATATGAAATGTGCATTGTGTATCAACGTGCACTGCACTTTATATAACATGTAGTTGCACTGTATAATAAAGTCTCTGCACTAACGCCGGTCCAACAACCAATTGTTGTGTGAGGTCAAGTCAACAGTGCTTGGACAGAGAATCTCATAAGTGTCCAAACGACCTTTGTATTTACTATACCTAAGAGTCTGGTATTTGGTTCCTTTTATTCAAGATGTGGTTGTCGTATTAGTTGAAGTAAAGGCCAGGTCGGGTCGTTTCATTTTCATTTTGCCTTTCATTTATTTAAGATGTAACTTTGCAAGTAATCATCTATTGGATGTTTTCTTGTGTATAAATTAAGTATGGTGTCGTATGTAAGTATATGTTGCACTGTGTATTGACATGTCTTGCACTCTTCATTAAAGTACATAGCACTGTGCATTGACTAAGGTTGCACTGTAGAGCAGCATCATTGTCTTTATATATACATGGATATATGTGTTTAACCACTTATCACAGAAACAATATTTATCAAATGGATCCAAATTTTCCTTTTCAAAGAAGGTTAGAAAAGGGAGAGACTTCTCGTACACACAATGAATCGAATGGAAATCATTCCGAATCAAGCATTCCATTTCGTAGACGTAGACTTGTAGAGTTGGGAGACCGTCATCCCGGGAATAGCCATGTTGTTAGTCATGTTCATTGGAGTCTTCCCCCCCATTGGTCGAACAATATTCGGCCCCCTCGAGTACGACCCGAAAGACAGGTGGTTGATGATAGTGCTCCTCCCCCCGTTTCTCCCTTGGATGCATGGCTTGCCCGCCACAAGGTCAATACCAGGGATGATTTGCCTCTCCATGGGATGGGAGGCGACCGCGGACCAGCGACGGGGAATAGAATCCGTAGGATGCAAAAGACAGAGACCAGTCCAACGGTGGCCGTCGATCTGCGTGCAGACCATCGCAACTACCCTCGATTGGAGTTTGATCTATCATTTCGTGATCGGCGTGGTCGACGACGATTTGTCACTCCGAAAGAGCAATATGATGCGACTGGAGATTTTGTATTTATGTTGGACTGGAACCAAACACCTTATTCCAGAGATGTGACTGCTTTATTGGAGTGGCCGAACTTATTCGTCGAGCGCAACAAGTTGGAAGCCAAGTGTCGGCAGTACATGCAGAAGGTGCCTAAAGCGCGTTCCGTGCAGATGATAAAACGAAGAAGGTTGCAATGTCTCCACAATGATATTTGCGAAAGGCTCCGGGTGGAGATTAATGCAATGACGAAGCGGGTTACACGTCATGAGAAATTTATCGAAGTTGTCCAGGAGGTTGAAAGTGATGGCCGCAATCGTAAGGACTTGATTAGAGGAATTTGGAATTATGACGAATATGCAACCGATCCGGAACTATCAGATTATTCTGATGACACCTTTTAGATTATTCTGTTTTCTTTTGTGATTTAATCCAAGTAACTTATTTATGTTTTACTTCATTCAATGTATGGTTTTATGATTTTGGTTTATTTGAATTAAGATGTGGTTTTTGTATTATCACCCAAGGTTGGGTACTTTAGAAAATCCCATATGAACAGTGTGGTGCTTGTCATATGACACGTAGTGCATGTTGTCTATTGTAGAATGCTCTTTATTGTACTATACAATGCCATATGTGTTCTGATAGGATGCAACAAGTCGTAAAGTTTTGTTTTGACAAGACAATGGCAACATTTTCTCTTCTATAAATTGAAACCCATGGTGTTCACATTTGTTCATCAACCCTTTCTGTTTACATTTGAATAACACCTCTTCAACTCTTCCAAGTAACCTACATCTATCTTAAGATGCCTTTGCCAACACTTGAACATGCTACTGTTTATCCAGGAGAGGCGTATGCCTTTCAAGCTATTCCCGGTGTTGATATTTGCCACATCATACACGTGGATTACAAACTACAACAATTCTCCCTATCCTTGAAACTTGAAGACGGAACATGGATAAGCTGGCATAAAGTACGAGTGGAGCCATTGAGTACAAGAGAAGAACGAGAATAAAAAATTCGAAGGATTTTGGGTTGGAACAACGATCATGTTTTGCCAGTTACAAATGCATTTGGTTGTGAGGTCGTTGTCTTAATCGGCGGTAGGCACCCAAATATTGACTACGACATTCGTACCTTGGTTGGCATGGTGGAGGTTGACATCATTATCGTTGTCGAGTCCCCGGACAGCGTCGAAAGTCATCGACAATACTTAAGGGATTTGGGCTTCACAAGACAAAATCAGGTTGAGGGTCACCACACTGGCTATGTATGGCTGCTCGAAAAGGGCATCGGGATCATCGTTCATATTAACACGTTTAGGAATGACGAGGTGAAACTTACAGTAAGCCGTAGATGGTACGATGCCTACATCCGCACCTTGGATTCGGGACTGTGAGGAGTTGGAGTTTGTCAGCATATGGGCAAGTAGAGTGGGGTACTTGTTGTGGCCTAAGTTCGCATTTACTGTAATCTTCGCCTTGTCATTTATTTGTTGTATTTGGTTTCTTTTAATTATGATGTGGTTGTTCTAGTAATAGACTAATGTGAACAATGTTCTTTCCAAGCTACTAATAGTTTAAGTTGGTCACATTTTGCGCAACTAAGGTGTAGTACTTGTACTGTTTATGTTGTTTCACCTACGAATGTCTTGGTCATTTCGTGAATCTTATTTATTTTAAATGAAATGTGGTGGTTATATTAATTAAAATTTAAGGGAAGAACAGTCTCGTGCTTGTTTATTTATATACAGTTCATGTCAATATTATATAAAGAGCAAGTTAAGTTCTTGCTCGGAGCAAGTTTTTCAGTGTCAGTGACAGAACAATGTTTTTCATGTTATAGAAAGAGTGCAAAGGTCACTCCCCTGACAATGAAAACCTTAGGAAATGAGAAATAAAACTTCTGGGAAGAACAGTCAGGTGCTTGTGGTTTCTTACACAGTGCATGCCAAGGTCATATAAAGAGCAAGTTTTGGTGTAGCTCGGAGCAACTTTGTCAGTGTCAGTGATTGTACATTGTTTTCCAAGTTATAAAAAGAGTGCAAACGTCACTCCCCTGACAATGGACAGATGAAGCGTCGAACGGTGGACTTGTATGTGTATGGTTGATGGTATATAAAAACCTTAGGAAATAAGAAATAAAATTTCAGGGAATAACAGTCAGGTGCTTGTGGTTTATTACACAGTGCATGCCAAGGTCATATAAAGAGCAAGTTTTGTTATAGCTCGGAGTAAGTTCTGCAGTGTCAGTGACTGTACATTGTTTTCGAAGTTATAAAAAGAGTGCAAAGGTCACTCCCCTGACAATGGACAATGGAATGTGGAACGGATGGACTTGTATGTGTATGGTTGATGGTATATAAAAACCTTAGGAAATAAGAAATAAATCTTTTTGTCTCGCATATATATACTCTCACATATTTTCAAGGTTTACGAGAAAGGTTTTTCAGTCGCATACATCACCTGACATGTATACACATGCAGAAATCAAAAACCAAATATTGATGGTCTATACTCCTTCAAAAAAAAGCTACTCCTATATAACTTGATCATGAGCCCAGACAAATAACTCAATCAAGCAAAATGTAGAGCAACCCAGCAAAGTAAATCAACTGACAAGATGTTATCCAAATTAAGAATCATGTTATTTTACGCAACTGAAACAGATAAACCTGCCCCGTCGGTACATGAGACAATTTACTGTTCTTGAACATGTGTGTCCATACTTGTACACAGGAGCACTGAAAAATAACTGTACCAAATAAATGACAACGAAATCATGACAAAAACATCAAAAGATATGTCTCACAAGTCACAATGATCTAGTAAATAAGACTGCGTTACAACAATAAACAGCAAACCAGATTAAAGCTGTACATAGTTGTGTCAAGATGATTGTTCCAATCATGAGAGCATAGCATAGCATGGCTGAATCAAGTTCTAGGGTCCCCATAGATAATCACATTGACCACATTCAGAATATCATTTAACCGTAGTTACATAGATTACTCATGTCCCCATCAAAAAATACACAAACTATTAGGCCTTCCCTATGTGTTTGGTATCTATTATTAGAAGGTTAGCTATACACGTTTTTCCCTTGCAGGTACTTGGTTTTTGCAAAATGCCCACCTCCATAGGTTAGCTATACACGTTCTTCCCTTGCAGGTACTTGCTTTTTGCAAAATGCCCACCTCCATAGCTATTCAAAAAGGTGCACCATCCATCTGCATGACGGTAACTTCAAATATTTAGTGTCAAATACAAAAAGACATGCAATTTTACACATAAAGAAAGTGGGGAAGGCCAAGTGGCTACATAGGGAGAAGTAGAGTGTTTCCCTTCATCTAAAAGATGAATGAGAAACACACAAAATATAACGGGAAACCCAACATGCTGGGAATAAAATGGAATGGAAATTAGTGAAAGGTAGCATACAAAATGGTAGTAGTAGAAACAAAGATCCACAAGACAATCAATAGCTCATCTAAGATAAATCACACTCGCAGTAGCTCATGATAGCATGAAAAGGCTATCAAAATATCAACATAGTAGCAAGAAAGCACAAGGCAGTAAAGAAAGTAGCATTTCAACACAAATGACACAGCAGTTACAGCTTGGAATCACAGTGAATGTTATGCACAAACGGGCATGGCTGTCTTGGTCACAGCATCAATCAGGCATGGCAGAATCACAGCAGCAGGAGTAGCACTAAATACAGCAACAACAGTAGTAGACACAGCAGCAAGAATAGGGGAAACGTGGGTGTATGGCAGATTCAAGGAAATGGGAACATATAGATGAATCACAGTACCAACAACTAGAACGCAGGAAGACAAAATGACAAACAACAGCAATATATGGCAGAATCAATAATATGTAACTGGCAAACTAATATTACCAGCTTTGCCCAATCATGGCAGTCCACAATAACATCAAATCAAATATATCTTGACTAAGGCACAGGTGCATAATCATGAATTATGAAATCCTAACTTTAATGCCACAACAACCCACAACATCAGTATAAAACTAAGGACAATAGCAGCTAACTAACTCATCCTCAGATCAATATAGGTGGTCAACACTCCTGAACTCCCTCATATTCTAGCCTCCCACTCTCTTTTCCCACTACATCGGAGGATGGGGCTAAAACATTCCATTTTCTCTCCTCTGTAAACAAAGAAGGATTGGGGTACAAATGTCACAGGACACCCACATTTGAGTAGGTCACACACACACAAATTTCATATTGCAACAAACACATTAATGCAACAAAAGTTTCCCATTGACAAAATATATTATTTTCCTTGTCGGATGTCCTACAGACCCAGACGATGGATAAATGCCTGTCCAACATGAGGCCTACAATCTTTAATATTATTAATTTCAGGGAGGTGTGATGGTACTACGAGTAGCATTGAAACATAAAAGAATCACTATCCAGAATACATCTGGTAAGGCCCATATGGCTATACCAATAGGCTACTCCAAACATCAAAAAGGTGTGATTCCTTTGAAACCTAAGTACTGGCTGAAGGTACAAAGAACAAAATACATATTTTGTCACTATACTACTATAGTATCTTCCCATATAGATTAAGGTCAATGGCAGAGACATTTGTCACAATTGTTTATTCTTCTATTAAGTACGACATGCATCAAGTTTCAATAAAGAGAGCATACGTACTAGGTAAAAGTTATGATCGACTGTTGATTGCTTTCATTACTTGATCTCGTCTTTGGTTTCTCTCATCTGTGAAGATGGTGTACAAAATCCAGCTGCGAGCATTATCAACAATATGATAATCCATTTGCGAAGAGCAGCTTCGACCCTTCCACAACTCCAAATAATTTATGACATGTATGCCACAATCTTGGCTACAAAAAGAGGAAGCAAACATATATTTAAAGAGACTAAAATAGGTGCCGATGCTGAGTCATAAACATGGTTTTGGGGATAAACAATGGTTCAATATTTATGTTCCTTCATGTTTTGGACACTCACCAGTTATCTTGCTGTGGAACAGGTACAAACTCAATTGCATACTCGTCACAACTATGGGTGACCTTTATGTCACATGCTTCCAATAGTCGGAACAGGTTATCCCGCTGCGAGGCATATCAAAAACACATACATGTAATTAGTAACAAAAGTTTTTATCGGATACTTAAAATAAATCTGTTGACATAAAATGAATGGAATATTACAATTGTCTTGACTTTGGAGAACCGATCGTCTAAGTCATTTGGCTTCAGTGAGTCTAACACATCAACACGCACATCCACAAGGGATATGGCTATACAAAACCAATGACCAGGATCTGTTCCAACAAGCAATGGTAGTAAAAGCTGCAAGAAAAAGGACATCAGCCGATGATGCATAACGAAAGTATCTTATGGTTTCATTATTTGAAAATTAAAGTACCTGGTCACATTTGCCAACGTCGTAGCCAACTTTCTTAGTATCAACCTGCTCCCTCAAGACATTGGGAAACCTGCTGTTTTGACGAGTAGGTTCAAGTAGATTCTTCTGCAAAAGAAGTGGAATATTTTATAAGTTCACATCATAGTGCGAGAGGAAAGAAAAATGTAATGCACCTATTGGTAGTGAGACCGTACCGCAAAATGCGACGGGAAAATGTGACGCCTCGGATGTGACTTTCCTTTCTCTATCTCCTTCATTTCCTTTAGCATGAGCCAATCCCTCACTGAATCAAGAACCTACATGGATAATGGAATGATTCATTAACTCATAGACATTCAATAACTTTTGGTTGGTAAGATAAGAATATACCATAATGATAACAACGCGGAAACTAATTAGGGACCAAGTAATTACCATGTTCGACATAAGGCCCTTTGCGCGGAATGACTCATAAACATTGTTGAAAGTCAATGGCCATTTCATTGACTTCATTGCAATACACACCTCACTACAACAAATGTAAGATATAACTTGTGAGGTTTCGGATGTTACACACTAATTTGAATATAGTATCGAAAGAGTTTGAGAAGGTAATCATAATATATGCATAAAAACATTATCAGCAGAATGAGAATAGCATCCTTACTCTTTCATGACTTTCGTCGGTCTCCGGATAAGATAATCCAATATCTTCTTCTTGTCCTTCGTCATCTTCTGTACCTTAAAAGCAGGTTGTGATACATACGGATGCCGAGTAGCTTTACTCTGTTTTATAGGACGATTCCCTCGTCTCTTAGTTGGTTGAGTAGACACTACCTTTGTTTCCTTGGGGGTCGGTGTATCGCCAAGAACATTCGTTGAAGAATTTTTAATAAGTTCACAAATGGGTGTTTCCCATTCGTTGCCTCCATGGCCGCCATATTCTCTCTCTTGTTCTTCTTCATCATCTTCTGTATGTTCTTGTTCTTTCTCTTTGTCTTTCTCTTTCTCTTTCTCTTTCTCTTTCTCTTTCTCTTTCTCTCCCTCTTGTTCCCCTTCTTTGTCTTTCTCTCTCTCTTCTTGTTCTTCTTCATTTGGTTGTTCTTCTTGTCTCTCTTCTTGTTCTTGTTTTTGTTCTTCTTCTTCTTCTTCTTCTTCTTCTTCTTCTTCTTCTTCTTCAGAATCTTCAGATATATAAACTTGTTGTTCTTCTTCTTCTTCTTCCTCCTCCTCGTTGCCCTTAGTACGTTTTCTCTCTCTTTGTTCTTCCTCTTCATCTTGTTCTTCCTGATTCTCCTCATCTTGTTTTCTCTCTGTCTCATATTGTTCCCCATTTTCTTCTTCTTCTCCATCTTGTTCTCCATTTTGTTTGGCTTCCAAGGCCAAAGAGTGAGCAACATCCATGGCACGCAAGTTGTCCGCATTTTCTATGAACTGATATATATAATTATGGTACTGCTGAATATAGGCCTGTAATACAAAATTAATAATAGGTCAGTATGTGATATGAATGGATCATATTTCATATTATGGGTATAAAAGTACAAATTATTTACCGGATTTTTCATGTTGTGAGGAGGAAAGGCAGCCAACACAGCCTCCTTTGATGGGATGTCCTCCGGCTCCATTCTGATGCGCTTAAGTATCAAATCCTTCGTCCATAAGGCAATGGGAATCTGACCTTGTTCGGCACTATGTTCGCCGCTCACAACATTCATGGGGAATTGGTCAAAGTATATTATCTGCATAAATTATATACCGATATGTTAGCAAATAAGACAAGTAAAGAAGAGGCTAAAGTAAAAAAGATTGTTGTTGGACATACCATTAAAAGGAACAAACATCCCCCAACACTTTGCCCATGTAAAGGACGAGGCTTTTTGGATGCTCGATCCCTAAAACTCCGAATTTGGTCTACCAACCACTCCAAGATGAAAGCCAGCCACTTGTATGTCTTGATTTTGGCCATCTTTGCACATGTCACGGCGGGAAACAACACAGGCCCGATAGCATCCTTCGTTATGGGGCACAAGAAAGAGCCCAATGCAAATAGCATGTACGCCCGTTGAAATTGATTATCCGATGAATCTTGTTGGAGGATGACTTTTTTCAACTGTGCAAAGCTCAATCCCTTGAAAACATCCTTAAAACCTTCGTCATTCTCCTTTCCAAACAACTTCTCAATGGATACTCTATGTTTCTCCTCACATCCTGTAGGTACGCGCCTGCTTCCACTAGGCATCCCCAAAACCCTTTCAAAATCTTCCTTCCTAATGGGGCAAGCTCTCCCATCCCCAAATTCAAGACTGCGGGTCTTCATGTTAAACCGCTCCACCAATTTAACACAAAACTCCCTACTTAGCCAATCACAATTAAGTTGAAGAAGATTATGAAATGGATTTCTTTTCACCAATGCATCCCTTCGCTCTTGACTTAATGCCTTGTTCAAGTCAACAAGCTGCTTCGGGGTACATCGAGAGCGAATGGAAGCCCAATTCTGTAAGTGAATAACAAAACATTATGGTTATATATACATTCCTTGCTTGCATAAAAAATATCAAATTTCATTACAAGTGTGAAATGACTGAAAAATGGAATTACAAGTACCTCCACTTGATCACGCTTCTTTCTCTTCCGAGTGTGAGGAAGTTCTCCGCGGGCTGCTTTTCTATCAAAATATATTTTTTTATAAATGGCTTGCCAATCATGGCACGTAGGCGGTTTATCTTCAAACCACACAATTCCAGCTTGTTCATACGCCTAGTACAAGGAAATAATAGATGCGGTTAATGGACGTAAAAGAAAACTTTAATGTAATAACAAAAGTACGACCAATACATGTTAGCCCCATTCATGTGCCTAACCTGTGATTTGCGGACATTTCCACTGAAACCGCGTGGCCCTTCTCCGAGACCTAAACGTAGGCCCCTAATAAAATCGGCTCTGCAAAAAGTTAACAAATACAAAGTCAGATGGGGGAATATGAAATTTGAAAGAGATTTGTAATCCTCCATAAAAACAATCCACATTTTTTCAACTACACATATGGAAGGTAAAATATATGAAAACTTACACAAAAATATTATATCCATAGGATGGACGCTTGGTAGGAACATCATCCAACTCTTCAATTGGTAGATTTCCGTGCGGTCGTCTTACTTCGCACCATATTCCCTACAATCAATTCAACAAACAAAAAAAAAAAAAATCAGTATGGACGTCGGATCACATGCACATTATTTTTGTCAGATTACAATAATGTATATTGAAGAACAAAAAAATACACAATTACATTAGCACAGTAGGAAAATATAACAAAACAACTATCTAAATTAACTATCCAAGTGCTGAAACTATCACAGTTGGAAATGGAAACTCTATCCCTGTTGTTCACTGAGGAAAAGGACTTCTACCTACACCATGTCCCTCCTTAAATGCTACTAAAATTGCCCACCTGTTTCTGAATCAAGCAAAAATGCAACTACTGAAAAGGATGACCCATATTCTGCAAGCTGCTGCACAACAATTATAAATGGAATGCAAGGTGTTGATCGACACCTTTACAATGGTGCTATAGAGTTGTTCAAAAACCCAACCTGGAGGAAGACATTCATAACTTTGAAAACTGAGAAACGACTGAACTGGTTGAAGGCCATGCTCCCCAGCGTCTCTTGATGCAAAAGGTCAAGGTATTTGTTTTTTGGTTCTTTTCTTAGTATTGGAAAATAGGCTATAACGCTTTTGTTATAACCGGTTGCTGTTATGTGTTCTCACACCCAGAATCAGAAGAGTATGTGCTGCATTTTTTGTTAGCAAAAAAAATGGTTGCATCTCTGGATTCTACATATAGTTTTGAGGTTCAAATTTTACTGTTTGAACCTTGAGTCCTGTCTGGGCTTTTAATACTTTCTATGATGCCTTGTGAACTACAACCGAAGCCTTTGCTGGCATCGTGTGATAGCCGTAAGGTTATGATAATAGGACTGCCGACTGCATGACATGCTCTTTATTGAATAGTAAAACTAAGCTTAGGAATGTCGGCTGGAATTATGAAGTAACATGATTGGATGAACGATTCAATAGTAAGCATGTTTTCTTGTTTGGTTTCTGGTAAAAGAGGAGGAGAGAAATCCATGTTTTCTTGTTTGCATTGTGCTTAATCATTTGAAATTCTTTACATAGTATGAAATGCCAATCAGTCTCTGGAAGCCATTGCTGGTTTTGGCAGCTAGTATTTATAGACATGCAAGACCTTCAACATATGATATCAACTATCACCGTTTGTTGGAAGGAATTAGTTCCTGTTACTAGCACATGGGCATGAATGATAACAAACCTGAGTACTAAATCAAATGAAGTACGAGAAATTTGACTTAATGAAAAAGTTTTACTTGCAGACTAGTGAGTGAATTGTGAACATGCACACCAGAGATTCACCACCTATATTGATACCGTTTCCCTAATCTTGGTGAATTCTTTTTGCAGGGGCATTTGCAGTAACCATCACCAGATACTATTCCAGGACTACGCAGACCTTTTGTGAAGGTTTAAATACCGACCTATATTATGCTTTAGCAATAGAGAGGCCAACCGGGTAGCTAATAGTTTTGGGCAAATTTTTGTTGGAGTTCCTTTTGGGCATCAGTTCTTAGCTTCCCATAGAATTGTGTATATGTTGCTGTTTATGGTTAACTCAACCAGGCCTCTCCTTTTATCCTAGTGTACAACACTCGGAACTTTTCTACTACCATATTTCTACTCTAAATGAATGAAAGTTGTGTTTAGAGGAAAGTTTAAGCTGTGCAATGTAGCACGGAGGATACTTGATCTCGGTTATTCTAGAGTCAGTTTCGGAACACTCAGAAACCTAGAGAAATAGGAACAGCTCCCATTCTCATCTAGCAGTATGAACTATTAGAGTTCTCGACTCTACCATGTTTACGATAATGTATATTGAAAAGACAAAAATAGGCAATTACATTAGCACAATAGGACAAAAATAAGATGACAATTATGTAAATTAATGACCGTGTGGGACCTCCACCGGACATTTGGACTTGGTTGGTCTACCTTAAGTGGCTGGAACAAATGACTCCTCTTACGGATATCGCCAAATCTCAGGGGAGGTCAACAATCTATTTATTTACTTTCGTCACTCCCTATAGGGATTGCTACCATAGGGCTTAGGCCCTCACAAAAATTAACTGCTGAAATCGTCATTCCTTTCTTTGTTAAGTAGAAAAGGTTTATTCTTTAGAAAGAGAACACATTATTACACTACCCATAATAGTAGCAGGCAGAACGTTGTCTTCAAAATCCATGTCACAGTGTATGTCCCCAAACTTTTTTGGTAAAACAGCTATATTTAAGGTCTTGTAAAATAAAGTCACACAAACTGTTTATCAGTTAACCCAAATATTGCACATGAACAAACACTGACTTCCATGTCACAGTGTAGTCCTTGAAATAGTGTACAGTCCCAGTTCATGTATGTATTTCAAACTGCTTAGAACTGTCCATAGTGAAATGAAACAAGCAACAGCTCCCAAAAACATCAGCTTACCGTACATAAATGGTTCCGTTCGAGTGTGAAGGGTTGTTCACAAGTGTAACTTAGACATTCCGGCAACTGATCATATCATATCTTGAGAGTACAGACCCGCCATATTTACATGTCAGAAGTTAGAACATGAGGTTCCAATATTTTTAAGAAATTTAGTTGTAGTAGTTAAGCATAAAAAAAGTGAAGCAACATATCAATTGAACAATTTTTAACTTTGAAATCAGAAAAGGAATACAAAGAAAACCCCAAATGTAATAAGTTGAGATCATAATTGAACATCGACAGTAGAGCCTTGTAGTTTCTTCTACTTTTGCACAAACATAAATAACTTAACTGTGGTATGGAGATAGCAAGGTAACATATATTCCACTTAGACCCACAAGGGGATTTCCAATGCAATCATGAAAGGAAAAAGATCCATACAAGTTCTTCACAGTCATCTGATGAAGTGGGAACCACATTGGGAACAACTCTATCTACTAAATTGAGGACGAACTAATTAGAAATTGGTAATAGGGACATCTCAATTTCATCCATTTTCTAGTGAAATTGAGATGTTCCAAACCATGACCACTCTTTCACACTCTCAGATAACCATCGATCTAAAAATCTAAAAATATCATGTTGGATGCATGCTAACAAATTACAAGGAAAACAATCAATCCAATAGAAGTTCCTCATAAAGCAAGTATATCACTCAAGATGCTTTCAAAAATACATACCTTCCAACTGAAACTAATTTCTCCGGATGTACAGACGGTGAATTTAAGGGACCCTCAATTTAATGCAGCTAGTGCCACCCTCAGCCTGGAATATGATATCAGTACAACAAATTAGGCAATACAAGTATAAACCGTGTGACAAGCACTACAAACTTTTAAGACATGAAGAGCCTAAGAGGAAGACAATACTATATCGCAAACCAATTTCCATAGGCGTTCAAAAAGCAATGACTTATGAGTACATGTTCAACAAATGTTATTCTGGGTTGTGCAAAACTTATCCCAAACAAAAGAACTCATCAAAAGTTCAGTACCCAAAATTTCTTATACAACATGAGTATAGCACATCTAATGAAGCCCATTGCGAGGTAGCTGCACGGGATCAAAGGTTATAGAAAAATAAATATACTACTACTTTCTATTTTTGTATTTTTTTGTTCTTACAAGGAAAGAATTGAAACAATGACGGGTTAGGTAATGAAGCACAGATGCTGCCATAGGTAATGTACTTAAAAGAAGGGGACTGAGAAATGCCAAAAGTGTTGAGACCAAGTTGTTGCATATCTACGTAGCTACAATAAGAAGCGTAATCAGTTCAGTTCGGCTGAATATTTTAAAAAAATTACCACAAAATCAAGTATATAGGTATTGTGGTTCAATCCACCACCGTCGGTTTTACAGTATACACTTCTATGAATCGAACCGAACTAAACCAAACCAAACTACCAGTGTTGTGCATTGAAGCAGTTTGATTAGTCCATTCAGACATATACCACTGTATGTATATACTTGATTGCTACATAAACATTTTTCCATGTGTAATAAGAACTAAATGTCATTGTCATTGTAACTCCCGTTCATATCAAATAGGGATGCAAACGAACCGAGCTACTCGCAAGCAGTTCATGGCTCGGCTCGACTCGTTAAGGAATTGAGCCGACCTCAAGTTCGATTTTCCAGATCATTTAGTTAACGAGCTCGCTAAGGCTCGGCTCGGCTTAGCTCGTAAAAACTCTCGGCTTGTTTAAAAAATCCCCCTGACTTAGCGCGTTAAGGGCTCGATTCGTTTATGAAAATTATATTGTGCAACTGTCGAATGCATCGATACGAATACAAAACATCTCATTATCATCTGATATCAATCACACTGGTGAAGATGGTAAAAACTAAAAAACCCCATCACTAGCAAGAAACATAGGTGATTTACAGCGAGATACAAGAACATATATAGATACATCACATTATTCTCCTGTACCATTTACATACTTTCTTATGCAGTGAAAGAAAAAGCAGAGACCAGCTGAGCTCCAATTCTACCAACAAGCTACAAACTGGGTCCCTCAAAACCTCTCACAGAAAATATACTCCAGTCAAACAAAAGAAGAAAATCACATACCCATAAAAACTGGGGCTGTAACTTAAACGGCTAGGAGACTCCAGGGACCTATTGATCAGCCAATCCCTCTGGTAATATCTCTGCCGCGATCACATTTTGGAAAAAAAATGTGGTGAACGTACAGCTCACATTTTGCCACAATTTCAAAGCACAAAACCGTAATAACGAGACAAACGAGATTACCTTATCACAGAGTTGCAGTCGATCGTTTGAACTCTCCTTTCACATACATGTACAAACTCGTTCCAGATCGCGGCTCGACTTCGTGCGAGATCGATTGCTGCTTTCGACTTGGTGAAAGAGCGAGAGGGAGAGAGACAGAGAAACAGGGACTAGTGCGAGGTGCGAGAGAGAGAGAGAGAGAGAGAGAGAGAGAGAGAGAGAGAGAGAGAGAGAGAGAGAGAGAGAGAGAGAGAGAGAGAGAGAGACTGAGTGCAACGTTTGGCACGGAGAGAGCCACAGAGAGACACAGATGGAGCAGAGAAGATCGCGTTTTGGGGAAGAGGGGATCGGATGTTGGGATGTTTAGGGTTTTACGTAAAGTGGGTTTTTGGGGGGAAATTACACAGGGGTAATACGGGTACTTCATCTCTAATTTACCATGTATTGGTCATTTTTATTTTCCTTGCCATGGTTTTGGTATTTCACAAACCATGACCACCTTTTTGTCATTTGTTTGACAAAAGACCATGTTTTGGTCATTTTCCCTATAGAAAACTTGTGAACATTCACTAGTTTTAAAATCTCATAGATCTAGTTTTGCGACTCCGTTGATGCTCCAGCTCAGCTTTGGTGATGCTCCACTCATCTAAGTGGCAGAGGACGTGGCAACATAGGTGGTGGTGGTGGAGGCATGGAAGTGGTTATGGAGGCAGTGGGGCGGTGTTTCTCCCCGTTAAACATGTTTTGGTTTTTGTCCTTCCAATGAAAGCTAAATGTTTTAGTTGTCTTTCCCACATACGTAATTCATCACAAAATTCTTGTCCGTTTTTTGGCGTACACGTCAATTTTTAATTATTTATATTTTTTAATTTATAATATTTTTGTGAAGGAAAAAATAAACAAACGAATCTTTTGACCAGAACTTCAAGTCAAACCACTGGCAGATGCGTAAAAAAATGGACGAGTCAAAATTGCCTTAGATAAGAATTTTTGTATTATTCTGGCTACATCATATTTACATGGCCAATTTCGACAAAAAGACTCAAACACAAACGACCTGTGCAAATAGATATGCACATTACAAGTCTTCTCAAGTTGATGCCTAGCCAAATCTTCTCTTCTCCTAATTGTTCAGGATCTCTGTGCAAAGAGACCAATCTGTGGCTTTGGTAGATATTTTAAGCTCCGCCACTTGCGGAATACCAATGACGAAATGATTTCGTATGCCTTGATGAGGAATGAGATTCTTTTGAACTATGTCGAACTCTTCAGGAATGAAGAATGCCTTAGAATTAGGGAGGGAAGTGTCGCGTGACACTTATAATGTGTTTTAGTCTTAATCGGCTCCGATAATCTTTTGATTGGTCTGCTTTCGACCCACTTTTCATAAAGCAAACATTCTTATTTTTATGGTTGGATTCCACCATCTTTTAGTACCTTGAAAACTCTCTTTATCGATATATAATATGTTTCAATCCGATTAAGGGTGAGCAAAACCCGGTCTGACCCGGGTGGGTTCAAAGTTATATCGAGTCGGAGTCGAGTCTAAAGTTTGTAAGATTTCGGGTATCGGGTCTAAAACCCGGTCTGATCTATCAAGATCCACATTTCATATTTAAAAATATAACAATTTTTTTGAGATACCGCAATAATAAAAGTGGACAAAAAATTTAGGATTGAGGAGCTAAATAATTGCTATTTTTCGATAGTTGATCTCTGTAGGATAGGTTAGCGCGCGACCCTCACGTTGACCAGAGTCAACGTTTACCATCCAATGGAATAATGACAAGTGTCACCTAGGTGGCACGATCTCCCCGCGACACGTGGCATGCTCCGCGCAAACCGCCGCACAAGGGGGGGCCACTGGCACGGAACCCTCTTGTGCGAGGCGCCTCAATGGAGCGCACCTCAGGCCCAACAAGGGCAGTGCTTGGGCAATCATGGGCCATCCGAATAGGAGAAAGGCCCATGGCCCAAACGACTAGCGCGGCCCAGAACATGGGCGAGAATGCGAGAAGCTAGTCCAACTTAGCCCAGGTAATTATACCTGCTACGGTCTAAAGGCAGGACCCCGGGGGCCCCCTAAGGCTTGGCTGCGGTACAGGCGCGACCGAACAGGTCATGACCTTGCCCTTACGGGAATAAGGGAGATCCAGTGGCTTGGTGGCTATAAAAAACAAGGGATCGCTGCGCGGGGGAATGACTTATCGCCGCGCAGGTCAGCCGCGCGGTGATGACGTCACCCATACGGTCAGCTTGTACGGAAAGGACATGTGTCATCATATTATAGGGTGACAGCCTGACACCTGATCATTGGTTCAAGGTGCCTATAAATATGGGACATTCCCTTTCAATGCCCAGAGGTTGGTGAGATCTTGGCAGAGCATATGCCATTCTAGAGAGAGAAAAGGGTAATTGCTGATTGAGAGGAGAATATTCTCTTTGCAAGTCAGTCCCCATCTCCTAGGTCACCAGGGCATCACAGATTAGACTGAGAGCAATCCACTGCCTTAGTTCTTTCTGTGCACATCTGCTCTGTTCTTCACCCTTCCTCTAGACCACCTTATTCTCTTCCCCTACTGTGTATTTACTGTTGACTATCCATACCTCTCCAGCTCATCACATTTGGCTAAAGCAAGAACCTTCACTTACATTCAGGCGACTCTGCTGAGGAGGTTGTTTAGTTGATGGTAAACACGAGGAGTGGTCTACAGACTTCAGGCATGGCAGCACCAGCAAACCACACAAACCTCGTTCTCGACGGTCCACCGCTGATAGAGGACACTACATCAAGCCAAACGGGAAACGAAACAGGAGGACCCCAGGGAGCTCCAGTCATGGAGATGATCCACACTATGCAAGCTGAAATCACACAAATGCAGACCACTCAGACGCAGTTTCTTACTGCTATCGCTGGCCTCACAGAGGTAATTACAGCCGCTTTTCCTAGAGCTCCACTAGCAGTGGTGCCTCAGCAGATCCATGCTGAGGGGGGAGTCTAACTACCTGTGCTTCCTCGGGCTGGATAGGCTCATGGAACTCAGGGAATGGGACCTTTAGCTGGTGACTCTGATGCTCAGCCTCCTGTTCAGCCGGCGATTCTTTTTCATCCTGCCCTACCAGAGAACCCTGGTCTTCAAACCACAGGAACTGGTTCCGTTCACCAGAGGGCAGCACTTGGAGAGAGCGTTGGGCCTCAGGCGGTGACTCTAGCAGAAGTACAAGCACTGCTATAGAAAGAAAAGACGAAAACAACATTTCCCTCCCTCCCTGGCCCAGATAATCAACCGCCATATCCCATGGCTATCCTTCATATTCCATATCTAGACGGGTACACTCCACCAAAATTCATCAAGTTTGATGGCAAAGAGGGTAACACGCAAGAGCACGTGGTGCAGTTTATTGAAACCCTATGAGCTTTTTCTAGTGATACAAACCTCATGCTAAGGGAATTCTCCAAGTCCCTGACTAATAGAGCTTACACATGATATGTCAACCTCACTCCATACTCTGTCATGTCATGGGAAGACATGGTTAGTCGTTTCTATGCCAAGTTCTTCTAAACGCGCGAAAAGATAACCAGTCTATCCCTGGTGAAGTAAACTCAAGGCCCTAGTGAGGATATCATTGACTACGTCAAGCGGTTTCAAGACCACGCGGTTGATTGCCTCGAGCCAGTGGAGGAAGAATATCTGGTGGAAATCTGCATAGCTGGACTCCTGCGCGAGTATCAGCCATTCTTAGTTAATGTCAAGATCCAAACATTTGTTGCACTATTGGAGGCAGCATACAAATTGCGCAATACCGTAAAATCACCCGCGCGCGAAAGCTGAAAGTCTAGAAAGTCTCACTCCGTTGTCGCAGCTGCAACTTCCGCTCCGTCCTCGCGCAAGTCGCAGGGGGGATGGGGCAACGGTGGAAATGGCAACGGACGTGGTGGATGGAGTGGCAGCGGTAACGGGCACGGTGATTGGAAAAATCAAAAAGTGTACAAGGAGGGCACAGGGGCTTTAGAATACCCCTGTAGTATTGAGGAGGTGAAGGCATTAGAAAAGAGTGGATCGCGGATGGTGGTCTCACACTACCAGATATCAAGGTCGCGCCCTCGCGCGTAGACTGAGAAAGCCCTAACTATTGCATGCTCCACCTACACACCAAACATCCCACTAGTGAATACTGGACCTTGAGAAGGATTTTGAAGAAAAAATTAGACAACAATGAGCTAAGAATTACTACCAAGGCACAAGATGTGCACACCCATCCCTATCCCGAGCATGGGACAGCTAACATGGCTGAATGTTACGACTTCATGCGCGAAATCGAGGAAGATAACTACGGTTATGATCACGATCGTGACTATGATTATGATTATGAAAGTGAGGAAACTTATATGACATCGTTCTACGATGAGCTCGATGACATCGCAGGATACGAAATTCCAGCGGTAGCCACTCCTGATCCAAAAAGCGGAGTCAAGATTTTGCAAGACAACACAAAATTCAGACAATTCTATGATGGAATGGGGTTCACACCCAACGCAAGATTCAGGATGACAAAGACCATTCTGGCCATCGCACAAGAAGGCCATGAGGCATGCGCCGCGCAAGGAGGATCTCTCCCCAGAACGATCAAAGATGAGTTGAATGCGATCTCATTCTCCGACTCAGACAAAAGAATTCTGCACCCGCACAACAAACCTCTGTACGTCACGGCGTGAGTCAACGGTGTGGAACTGAAGCAAGCTTTCATGGACGGAGGAGCGTCCATCAATATCATGCCAATGTCCACCTTATAGAAGGTGGGAATCCCAGAAGACCAAATCATAAAGTCGTTGATAGGAATCACGGGGTTCCAGGGAGATAAAAAGGAATCCTTGGGTTATGTAATTGTTGATCTCGCGGTTGTTCCCATCTGCACGACTACCAAGTTTCACATCATCGATGCGCAAACAAAATATCACATAATCCTAGGCCACAATTGGATGCACCACTTCGCGGTTATCCCATCCAGTTACCATCAGTGCCTGAAGGCAATCTGGGCGGGAAAGAAGGTCACCGTCGCGGCATCTGAGAAGCAGTTCGAAGTAAACGAAGCCCACTTATCTGATTCGGTGTACTTCACTGAAATGGAGGAAACAATGAACGCGGCGGTAACAAGGCCGCGCGGAGTTAAGCTGCCCAAATGGGAGGATATCAAAGAGGAAGGAGAGGTCTCCGCGAGCAAGCGGGAGCTGTTTACAGAGAGCGCCTCATGGCCTAGGAAGATTACTGTGAACGCCCCGCGGAGGTTCACGAAAATAAAGTAGTGTTTAGGAAAACGGTTTGATTGATTTGATGGAGTCGCCACCCGAGTTTGAGGACCGTACCCGAGAAACCATTTGAAAAATGACTATTTTGCCCTTGAAGTGGAAAATGCTTTACCGGTCTAACAAAATGAGATTTCCCGGGTCCGGGAGCTAGGTTACAAGAGGGGAAGGAATTTAAAGCACCCCTCTCGCCCGGCATGATTACCGGTCTTTACTAAATGTTTAAGGGATTCGAAAAATGTCATTTGAATGGACTTTATTCACAAACCATGCGGGAACACGTGAATGCATTTACAAAACCAAAATGATGTGCGTGGATGCTTGTGCTTGTGTCATGCATATATGGTAAGAATGAAAACATATATCACACTAATCATCCTAAAATGTAGTCTATGAGCACTGAAATCCTTCTAAATTAAATCCATCAACATCACACAACATGCACCCGGACTGTAAATAAGACACCCACACTAAGCAAATCCAGGCGCCTGGGGTCAATTCAGGCGCCCATGGTTGCTAAGTCCAGGCGCCTGGACATAATGTGGGTGCCCGGAATGAGCAAATCCAGGCGCCTGGAATGTGTAACAATAGAGCTTGTCTTCAACCCAGGCCACTGATCAAACTACAACTATGAACTTTAACACTTTTTCTTCCACACACACAATGATGTTTGATGACTTTTTAAACCAAATGAAACTCAAAATCAAACCTAAGAGATGTTTTATGCTTGAAAGACCATGATTTTATCACCAAATGCATTCAAAAGCTATTTAAATGAACCTCTTTTATCATGCAATATAAATGTTAAAAGAAGACAAGATGAAACAGACTTAAACATGCATGTATGAGTGCAAGAAAAGAGGAGAACACAAGATATGGAACTGGAGTCTAGGCGCCTGCATTAGGCTATTTCAGGCGCTTGGAGTTGGATCAGATGCAAATGAAGAACTTTCATTTGAGATGTTTTACCAACCCTCCCAAATCTCAAACTGATATTGATGATCAGTAAAGGTTTGGTGGTGTTCCCCTCAGGGCCTGTTTGAACACATTAAGTAGAAAAACTACCTCGAAGGCTTGATTTATGAACTTGGTTGATTGGTTTGGGTGATTTATGATGGTTGAGTAGGCTGGATTTTGGTTAGTAGAAGTGTATCAAACTGACTTTGAGTGGTTTGGTTGGGGATTTGATTGAGGATGATAGAAGCATGAGAATTTTGGGTAATGAAATGTAGGTTTGTAGGCTAAAAGTGAGTGAAACTAAAGGGGATCAGTTTGGGGATGGAGTTTCTGGGTGATTTTCAGCAGAGTAGCAGTATAGGATGGGGGAGAGTTTGATCATCCTCTAAATGAGAGAGGAATGGGGTGTTTAAATAGGCATAAAAGGTCCAAAATGGACCCTTAGGATAGCTTAGGGGTCAACTAGGGATCCACCTATTTTCCCTCCACTCTTTCTCAGAAAATCCCTCCAAAAGTCCTCTTCAAAGTTCAACAAGATGCTCCTCCCTCCCACTTAACCTTGGGGATCAAGTATCTGGAGTGAGTCTGGGCGCCTGGAATTGGGGAGTCCAGGCGCCTGGATTGAGTTTGGGCGCTTGGAATGGGAATCCAGGCGCCTGGATTTAGTATGGGTGCCTGGAATTGGGAATCCGGGCGCCTGGATTTGGAGACTGCACAACATTTCAAAATTTGCGGGGCCGCTTCGGGTGCTACCGAACTCTGTTTTGTGCATGGTTTGAAGCATTGGAAAGCTTGTCAAGTTGACTTTCTAACCCAAGTGGTTTGAACCCAAGATGATTTGTACATCAAAATATATGACCATTTTACCCTTAGAAGGTCGGGAAAATAAGTTGTTTTGGTAAAACGTGCATATCTCCCTCATTTCAAAATGGATTGGGACATATTATATATCAATAAAGAGGGTTTTGAATGTACTAGAAGGTGTTGTAGGCTCGGGTTAATTTTGGAGAGTTTTGGGGGGGTTTCCAAGTTCACAATCAAGCCTCGCTTGCTCTTATCGGGCATTTTCATCCTTGGGGATGCTTGATAAGTTTCTCGGGTCAAAATCGGGGTGTCTACAATTTCCAAAGTCAAGGAAGGTGGAAAGACCGGGCGGCGGGCCAGATGTCTTGACAGAGGGATCTGACCCGTGGTGCCTAGAGGGAATAGGAGCGAAAGAAGATGAGATAACAAAACCCGAGCCAGCTCCAGAATGCATGCAAGACAGTCCTAAGCCACAACTAGAAGTATTGGAAGAAGTTAACCTTAGAGAAGGAGAGGGTGCTCCGAGGCTCGTCTTTGTTAGCATGGCTCTGGAGAGTGGTATGAAAAGGAGACTCATTCTGCTGTTGCAACAATACAGTGATGTATTTGCTTGGCATTATGAAGAGATGCCGGGATTGGACACCACGCTGGTCGCGCACCACTTAAACGTCTTCTCAAATTCTAAACCGGTCAAGCAGGGTGCGCGCATGTACCAACCATAGTTGGAGGAAAAGATTAAAGAGGAAGTTGAGAAATTAAGGAAAGCCAGGTTCATTCAGCCTATTCAATACCCGTTGTGGCTTGCGAACATTGTGCTAGTGAAAAAGAAGAACAGTCAGATACGTGTGTGTCGATTTTCGCGACCTCAATAAAGCCTGCCCGAAGGATGAATTTCCTTTGCCACATATCGATACACTAGTTGACTCCACGTCAGGGCACCAGATGTTCTCCTTTATGGACGGTTTTAGTGGCTACAGTCAGATCAAAACGGGGGCGGAGGACGCGGAGAAGACGGCCTTCAGAACACCATTGGGTAACTTCTATTACACCGTCATGCCTTTTGGTCTCAAGAACGCGGGCGCAACATATCAGCGCGCGATGACGGCAATCTTTCATGACATGCTGCATCACATTATAGAAGACTATGTAGACAATCTCGTTGTGAAGTCAAAGGAGAAGTTTGATCACTTGGATCACTTGGAAACAGTATTTACAAGATGCAGGAAGTACAACATGAGGATGAACCCGCTAAAGTGTACATGTGGTGTTGCATCAGGGAAGTTCCTGGGATTCCTGGTTCACAGGCACGGGATCGAGGCGGACGACGCAAAGATAAGGTCCATTATTGAGATGCCCCATCCCCACTCCCAACGAACTCTCAAAATGTTCCTTGGACAAGTTTCTTATTTACGCAGATTTATCCCCGCGTTAGTGGAAATCTTAGCGCCCTTTAGCGATTTTCTGAAAGGCAAGGCAAAGTTTGAATGGCGCATGGAACACCAGCATGCATTTGAGAGGATCAAAGCTGTACTGACCTCGCCAAAGACTATGATCGTGCCACAAAAGGGCAAGCTCCTTATCATGTACTTGACGTCCACCCTGAGATCCATCGGGGCCCTCCTCGTGCAGGAAATCGATGGCGCGGAGAGGCCAGTGTACTATATCAGCAGGAAAGTGCAAGGAGCAGAAGAGTGTTATACGCCGGTAGAGCGACATTGCCTAGCGTTGGTCTTCACCGCACAAAAGCTACGCCACTACGTCTTATCCTTCAAAATTCACCTTGTTACCAAAAGTGATCCAGTATTCTATTTGTTATCGCGGCCGGCTCTTACAGGAAGAGTAGCCCGTTGGCTCCTAGCTTTAGCTGAATTAGAAATATCAAGCGTCACCCCCGCGCAATCAAGTGTCTGGCACTTGCTGACTTGCTGGCGCAGTTCCCTAATGGATAGTGTGAGGCAATCCAGGAGGAGCTACCAGGAGACGATTTGGAAGCACTAGCGGCTGCATCAACCACTTAGACGGCTAAGCTTCGACGGGGCCGCAGCAGGTGACGCGGGAGGTGCTGGAATAGTCCTTACCAGTGCCGACGACCAACGTGAGTACCTCGCATACAAGTTATCTTTCCCATGTTCAAACAATGAAGCAGAGTACAAGGCCTTGATTCTGGGACTCCTAGCAGCCATCGTAAAAGACATAAGGACCCTCAAAATTGCGGGGGATTCAAAACTTGTAATCCTACAGACAGAAGGTGACTATGCACTCAAGGAACCTACTCTCGTTCCCTACCGGGCAACTGTACAGAAGTTGGTACAGCGGTTCGATAACTTGGAGGTAATCCATAAGCCTAGGTCAGATAACAGATTCCCGGACGCGTTTGCTACGCTAGGAGCAAAGGTAGAATTCAACGAAGGGAAGATAGCCATAGAAATTGTCAAAAAGGCAGAACCATCGATCGCTAATGAAGTGAGTAAAGAATAGGTCATGGAAGAATGGCAGGAAAAGTTGATAAAGCAGCTAGCTACCGGACAAGGCAATGCGCCCTTGTCAGAATTGGCACAGTTCACCATGATTGGGAAGAAGTTGTATTACCGCGGCCCTCAGGGGTGGTTCGCGCATTGCATTGGTCTTCAAGAAGCCAAGACCCAGTTATGTCAAATCCATGATGCAACTTGCGGAGAAAATGACATCTCCCTTTACCGGAGGGTCTAGAGAAAGGGCTATTATTGGCTTAATATGAAAACGGACGCCGCGAGAGTACTAAAGAATTGCGAGAGGTGCGCGCTAGCCATCCCAACACAGGAATGCTATTTCTCAGTGGAGCAGGATTGGAGACAGAAATATATTGATTTCCTACAGGAGGGCGCACTACATGTTGAGAAAGAAAACAGAAGGCATGTTAAGATGTGTGCTGGTCATTTCTTCATTAAAGATGGAAGTATGTACAGGAGAGCCTTGAACAACATCCCATTATGGTGTTTGTCCAATGAAGAGGCCGAGGAAATGTTGTATAAAGCCCTCGAACTAGAGCATCAGAGCGGACGAAAACTATACGAGCATATTATCCACTTGGGGTATTACTGGCCATGGATGGAGTCTGATGCCAAGGCGCACGTGCGCCGGTGTCACACATGCCAAAAATTTGGAAATCTAGTCCACGCGCCAGCAGTAGAGCTTCATGCAATCCACGTGCCCTACCCCTTCCATACTTGGGCGATAGACCTTGTTGGCCCCATCTCACCACACTCACGCAAGCATCAGTGGATTCTGGCAACCACTGAAGTCAGCACTACGTGGGTAGCGACAGTGCCATTGAAGAAAGCGACTGGCGCGGCGGTTGCCCAGTTCATCAAAGAGAACGTCATATGCAGATTTGGCACACCCAAGGTGATCTTGTCAGATAACGGGACGCCGTTCATCAACAAAGATGTGGGTGAGCTGCTCCAATCCTATTCCGTGGAACATCAGACTTCAACACCTTATTACCCTCAAGGGAATGGTCAAGCTGAAGCCACAAACACGTCTTTGGTGCGGATCCTGAGCAAACTGCTAGACAAGAAAGGTGGAATGTGGTCAGACCACCTGATCACTGCACTCTGGGCATATCGCACAGCAGAAAGAAAGGCAACGCGAACTAGCCCCTTCAACTTGGTGTATGGAGCGGAAACCGTACTCTCAGTCGAGTTGAGCGTGCCCTCCGCGCGGTTGGCTCTGTCAACAGAGGTCACTGCCGCGGAGCGGGGCGCGGATCTGGAAGCCTTGGAGGAAAGACAAGAGCTTGCCGCAGAGCATCAGGCCAAGTATTGGGAGTCAGTATCAAAATTCTACAACAAGAGTGTGATTCCGCGAGAATTCAAGGTGGGAGATTTGGTTTGGAAGTCGACCACAGACGTGATGAGGAATGTCAAGCTCCCTAAATTCACCCCGAAATGGGAAGGACCTTATCATGTCATTCATGCAGGGACAAGTGGTCACTATAGGCTTTCCAGGGTCTCTGACGGTTTCCTCACCGGCCCCATCAACATCAAGTTTATGAAGAAGTATTACCCTTGAATGAAAGAAATGTGTTGTTCCAGTCCCTAATTGATTTCCTCCTTTTTTTGTAATTTCCTTTCTGTTGATCACGGAGAGTTAATGAAATGCATGGTTTCCTATGAAAAGTTACGAATAGAATCCCATCTCGTGCCAAGGCAGATAGTGAATTGGTAGTAAAAAAAAAAAAGAATTAACTATAACCAAAAATCCCTTCTTATTCATGATGTGATAAGTTCATTACAAAAAAAGGAAAAGAAAGCACAATCATTGCGGAGGATCAGGGAATAAGCCCTTAGAAACTGGGTCATTCCCTTCCAATGCTACCCCGTCGATGACCTCAAACTTTGCCTTCTCGCGCAGAACGGCCTCCAGTTCAGTATGTCTAGCCCTCAGGTCTGCCTCCCTTTGAGCAAGCGCTGTGTGCGTAAGGTCAACTCTCTCTTGGGCCCGCTCAACTTCTCTTTGTTTCGCTTCAACGCGAAGAGGAATCTTGAAAGCCCGGCGCGAAGCATTCATACGGTCCAAGGGAGAAGTGAGCCAACTAAGTTCCAGCCCCGCGCAGCTCTGGAGGTCTGTGATGGCTCCCTTTCCATCCCGCAGCGACCTTTCACCAAATTGTGTAAGACGGATGGCATCCATAGAGGTGATCACCGGAGCCAGATTGTCCGGAAACATACCACCACCTAAGGGACTAGTAGCCCAGAAGTTGACAAATGTCTCTGGGTATGTCCGCTGAATGGCCTCCAGTGTAGGTAAATTCTCCTCAGAAACGTAGAAGGAAAGGAAGCTCACTTGAGAAGCAGGGACTGTAGCAGTCTCTTCCACTCCACACTGCGAGCCACTATATTCCGAAGGAGATTGCTGCGATGAACCCTCCGAGCTGTCATCAATGTCTATAGTTTCTTTTTCGCGATAAATAGCCAGCTGCTGGGCACCCTCCTGCAAAGCACTAGATTCTGCCTCGCTCCTATCCTCCCCCTCTGGCGCGTCCCCCTCAGCAATGGCAGCCAAGCGTTCTTGTTGGGTCTCATCTTGCCGCTCGACAGAAGGCTCCTGTTGTTCCGAGACAGACTAATTCATGAATAATGGGATGAACTGAAGTTGGCACAAATTCTCCTATACTATGAGTACTGCGCGGCTTAAAACTTGGCCCCGCGTGAATATCACCCCCTATGTTCTGAAAAGTGCTGGAGGAATCAAGGTGGTTACCTTTCTCCGCAGACGATGTACGCTGAGGGGGGGACCCGGTAGGAGCATGGGAACGGTGTGATGACTCTGCTCATCCTCACTGTCAACGTAGGGGTGCATAAATTCATGCTCATAACCCCTGTCGAAGCCCTCAGCAGTGTCCTCCGAACTCTTCTCCGGCTGCGGTTCTGGAGCACGGCACCCCCCAGAGTGTATCCCTCTTACTTCTTCTCCCTCAGAGCCACTCGCATCGCGCGGGGTAAGTACCTGATAGGCGCGCAATATCTCTAGATATAAGCGCCTAAGTAGGGCTAATCAACGCGTTAGAGGCACGGTTTTATTCCATTTTCCACTTGATGCGGTGTGTCTTTGGGTTTTCTTGTTTTTGGTTGTTTTGTAGGGAACAGGCTGGAAAGAGCGCATGAAGTGGACACATAGCGGTCAGGCACGTAGGGAACCAGTGGGGCCCAAGTGGGGACGGCCAAGCAAGCTGAGGAAGCAAGTTAGAGGCTTCGGTATCGATACAGGTCTTTTGCTGTATCGATACCCGTTTCATCATACGCGAACAGAACCTATGGGTATCGATACAGGACTTCTCCTGTATCGATACCGAGTGCGTTATAATTGATTTTTGACTTTGTTACGGATTTTGACTTCGGGAGGGGGTATAAATACCCCGTTTTTGGGGCTAAGTAGGGTTCCACGAATTGTTCTGAATTTTCTTACTTTTCGAAGTTCGGCTACAGTTTTACTTCAGCATTCTACGCATTCAAGTTTAATTTCCAGATTTCCAGTGCCTTGTTACTTTGCGGATTGATAATTAAATTTGAGTTTCTTCCTTTGCAATTACGGTATTGTTCTCTATTGTTTTTCGTATTTTAATTCCAAGCATGTCTAGATCTAAGATTATTTTGATTTCTGCAATTTATTTTAATATGTGTGAGTAGTCGTATTGAGTGCGGCCGCGGGACAAGGTGTCCCGTGGCTAGGCTGATTCATATTCCACCTCGGTGCCGAATCACTTTAATTGATGCGCAGTTTCTGAATACGGAATTTTTCTAGCAAACAAAACCCGGGCATCGCCCATTCTAAATTGCGCAGGAATTGGTGACAAGTGGTGTGCACTTGTTAGGAACTATTTCCATATTTTTAAACCTATTAATTAAATAATTGTGGCCCGAGTGAATGTGGATTAGACTAGTTGCGGGCACCGTAGTGCCCACGGCTGTGCTCTCCTGTTTAAATTCAGAGTCAGTAATTAAATTAGTTCAATTTAGATAATTAATTAAACCAATTGAGCAAGGGGTGGCTACCTGAGAGCCAGTTACAAACATAGAATCTAGCATTGTTTGGGTCAACACCGTAGACCGTCTCTGTGGTTCGACTCCGGTACTTCCGGATTTATTGTGCTGCACCGGTCGATAGTCCTACGCTTGGGACGAAACTTTAAGTTAATTATTAATCACCCGAACGGTCAAGCAGTACCTCGTCAATCGAGGGGCTGACTCGCTCCCCCATTCGTATCATTTCCAAGAAACCATGCCTCTCTGCCGTTTGTGGGTGTGGAGTAGATTCCTCACCAAATTCTACGGGCTGGGCAATCGGGGAGGGAGTAGAAGTGGCCCCTGCGTCCTTCCTGGCCTCCTGCTCTCCGGCCCCGGCCCCTTCACCCTCCTTGGACGCTCTGCCTCTGCCAAGGAGAGTGCTGATTGGGGCCTGGTCATCATCACTATCACTGTCGCCAGCACGCTTTTGAGCGGGAACGGATGGTCCCCCAGCCTGACCCTGAGTCAGCGCCTCGGCTAACAAGTTAGCAGCGCGGATAGTCAACGACGCGTCCTCTATGTCAGAACCCTGGTCCGAGCCGCCGGGCCGCAGAGAAGCTGTGCGCTCCCGTGACTCTGTAACTCGTTCACCAGTCACCGCCTGAAACAAGAGGACGAGAGGTAACCATAAGTAGGGGGACAGTGTCACAGTCAACAAAGGAGACAAAACAGACAAGAAGTATATTACATACTGATAGGCGCGCAATATTGTAAATATAAGTGCCTAAGTAGGGGGAGTTAGCGCGTTAGACGTGCGGTTTAATGTTTATTTTCCGTTTAATGCGTGCACAGTGGTGTTCTTGGTATTTCTGTGAGTTTTCCAGGTATAATGGCGTTTGGCTTGTGTGTGTGCATGGCTTGAAGTGGAGGCGCGGGAATCAAGGCTTGGAAGTTGGATTTTGAAAGTGCAGACCGAAGGAGTTAGGTATCGATACCCCTCACAGCTGTATCGATACCAATTGGTTACAAGGGTGCAAGTTTCGTTCCAGAAGGTTTGGTATCGATACCCCTCACAGCTGTATCGATACCTACGGCTTACGCAGTCAACGAGTCAGTCAAAGGGGTTTTGTATCGATACCTCTCATAGCCGTATCGATACCGAATGGTTACGGGCAAAGCTAAATGATGCCGTTTTGATGTGTTTATGGGGCGTTTACTATAAAAACGTTTTTGTTATCATTCATTAGGGTTACACATTCATAATTTAGGTTTTATGTTCTTAACTTTGGCGGCCGTTTTCAGGATTATTTCAGAGTCAAGTTTAATTCAAGTTCTTCAGGATTTCCAGTTTTGATTCCTTGTTCTGCGCATCCGTTCTCTCGCTGCGAATATTTGGTACCGTGTTTTATTTGATTCAATTATTTGAAGCATGTTTAGATCTAGGGGTAATATTATTGTTGCGTTTAATAGTATCATGAGTGAGTAGTCGTATTGAGTGCGGCCGCGGGACGAAGGTGTCCCGTGGCTAGGCTAATTTATGTTCCACCTCGGTGCCGAATCATCTCAATTAATGCGCAATTTTTGAATACGGAAGTTTTTCTAGCAAACAGACCCGGGCATCGCCAATTCTAAATGCGCGCAGCAATTGGTGACAAGTGGTGTGCATTTGTTGGAAACTATTTTCATATTTTTAAATCTATTAATTGAATAATTGTGGCCCGAGTGAATGTGAATTAGACTAGCTGCGGACACCGTAGTGCCCACGGTTGTGCTCTCCTTTTTAAATTCAGAGTTCAGTAGTTAAATCAGTTTAATTTAGTTAATTAATTAAACCATTTGAGCAAGGGGTGGCTACCTGAGAGCCAATTACAAACGTAGAGCCGACATTGTTTAAGTTAAGCACCGTAGCGTCTCTGTGGTTCGACTCCGGTACTTCCGGATTTATTATGTTGCATCGGTCGATAGTCCTACGCTTGGGACAAAATTCTAGTTAATTACTAATCACCCGAACGGTCAAGCACATACCCTGTGTAGCCTTCGTCGGGTAGGTGGCCACACGGCCTCTTCCTCATCTGTAGAAGACATTTAGGCTCTTGCCCGGGATCTGGTAACGCGCACAACAGACAGAGGCGCCACAACCCTAGCCTCTGGAGCAGCAACGGTAGTACTTTCCTTTAAAGCCCAACAGCTCTGTACACCACGCCAATTGTCGGATTGGGGCTTGGGTGCGTGGAGATTGAAGTCTGGCTTGTATACAATGCGCGGGTGGCTGATTCCTGCTCCAGTGCAAACGAAAGAGGTAGAAGTGTTTGGGGAAAGAGGTAGAAGGGAGGAGTTGCAGAAGAAAGGAGTTGCAGAGAAAAATCGCAGAAGAGAAGGGCTTGAGAGCTCTGAGTTTCGATCGAAGGAAGTAGAAGTGAGGAAATGGAGGAGAACGGGATATTTATAAGGAGAGAAGGGGGCCCCGAACGGTCGCAATCAACCATCACGTCGAAAATAAAACGTTAGCATAATGATGACCTCGGACAACCGAAAAGGCGCCCCCAAACGGTCGCGTCAATCAACCGAAAATGTGTCAGAAAACGGATGACGCATTGATGTCACGCGCGTGTGGGAAAGCACCTGAAAGTCACGCCACATGCCTGCGTCTTCCACACGCGCGTGGGGGCTACTGTAGGATAGGTCAGCGCGCGACCTTCACGTTGACCAGAGTCAACGTTGACCATCCAATGGAATAATGACAAGTGTCACCCAGGTGGCACGATCTCCCCGCGACCCTTGGCATGCTCCGCGCAAATCCCCGCACCGGCCACTGGCGCGGGCATGAGTCTCCGCGCAGGAGGGGCCACTAGCGCGGAACCCTCTTCTGCAAGGCGCCTGAATGGCGCGCACCTCAGGCCCAACAAGGGCAGTGCTTGGGCAATCATGGGTCATCCGAACAGGAGAAAAGCTCATGGCCCAAATGACTAGCGCGACCTAGAACATGGGCAAGAACGCGAGAAGCTAGTCCAACTTAGCTCAGATAATTATACCTGCTACGGTCTAAAGGCAGGACCCCGGGGGCCCCTGAGGCTTGGCTGCGGTACAGGCGCGACCGAACAGGTCATTACTTTGCCCTTACAGGAATGAGAGAGATCTAGTGGCTTGGTGGCTATAAAGAACAAGAGGATCGTTGCGCGGGGGAATGGCTTGTCGCCGGGCAGGTAGGGCTGCAAACGAACCGAGCTGCTCGCGAGCAGCTGGTGTCTCAGCTCGTTAAGGCTCGGCTCGATAAGTAAACGAGCCGAGCTCGAGCTCGATTTTCAAGCTCATTTAGTTAACGAGCTTGCTAAAGCTCGGCTCGGCTCGATTACATAGGCTCGACTCGTTTAAGAAGGCTCGTTAAGTAAATTACCCTGGCTCGGCTCGTTTATGACCGAGCCGAGCTCGAGCTGGATTTTTCATCTTGTTTACTTAACAAGCCGAGCTTGAACACTACAAAGCTCGGCTCGGCTCGGCTCGTTTGCACCCCTACGCGCAGGTCAGTCGCGCGGTGATGACGTCACCCGTACGGTCAGGTTGTACGAAAAGGACACGTGTCATCATATTATTGGGTGACAGCCTGACACCTGATAATTGGTCCAATGTGCCTATAAATATGGGACATTCCCTTTTAATGCCCAGAGGTTGGTGAGATCTTGGCAGAGCATATGCCATTCTAGAGAGAGAAAAGGGTAATTGCTGATTGAGAGGAGAATATTCTCTCTGCAAGTCAGTCCCCATCTCCTAGGTCACCAGGGCATCACGGATTAGACTGAGAGCAATCCACTGCCTTAGTTCTTTCTGTGCACACTTGCTCTGTTATTCACCCTTCCTCTAGACCACCTTATTCTCTTCCCCTACTGTGTATTTATTGTTGACTATCCATACCTCTCCAGCTCATCACATTTGGCTAAAGCAAGAACCTTCACTTACAATGTCAAAATACATATTCTCATCGTCCCAAATTGTTGGCCTTTTGTTTACTATTTCGGATCTTTCAAAAATGGCTTATAGTTTTAATTTTATAAGTAATATAGATCTTGTTTTATAGATTTCCATTATTTTTATTTAACAAAAGTTCTAAAAAAATTAGAAACATTATAGATTAGGAATTATAAGTAATTTTTCAAATAGCGCGACTGCTAAAAAGGCAAGGAATTTGGAAGGAAGGGATTGCAAGGCCAGCTTTAACTTATTGGGTGCCTAAATTGAAACTCAAATATGAGGCCTTTTTATACATTTTTGCGTTCAACGTAAAGCTAAACCAACCTTAAAAAACAAGGTACAAATATAGAATTTAAAAACTTAATTATTATTTATTTATCAGCTCAAAACTTGTACAATATGACATTGATTTTTTTTAGAACAAAGAAAGAGAAATATAATTAATCTCGAAAATAAAAATAGAGATTAAAAGGACATGGAAGGCAAGAGGCCAAACAAAGAACAACGAGCAACCCAAAACCCAAAAAAAAATAAAAATACCAAAGATAAGTCAAAGAACAAACCTCAGCACCACCAGGGACAGACACACACAGGGGCATGGGGTCACGTGCCCCCCTCAATTTCAGGATTTATTTATTTATTTATTTTTAAGTACCCTCTTTCGGAACACTTATTTTCATAAACCAAAGTTAAGTAAAGATCATAATTTTATGATCTTTACTTAAATTTATTTATGAAAATAAGGAAGTACCCCCCTTTCGGAAACAATGACATTTCTAGAATTTTGATATTCCAATCTTATCAAAATCTCATCCCCCCATTTTTAGTACAAAGGCGAAAAACGACACGTTTTTCTCCGAAGAAAAGGGGCAAAAGACAACCTTCCTGTACTTGAAAAGATCATCCGATTATACCATTATGCTTAGAAAAATCCAATGAACAAATACCGGGACTTTTTATCGGCCAAATCGAAACTTTTCGAAAAAAGATACATTTTCATACTTAGCCAGATTTTCGAGTGACAGACAGGGGTGCCTTGATCAAGAGGCGACCCGATGGTGACACAACTGATACCATTCGAGTCTCGAATGAGAGACGATGATGAAGGAATCGATTATGATTCCCCAAGATATTGGAAGACGACGAAGATAGACGTCGGCCCTTTGAGGATGATCCGACCCGGACGATGAGTCCGCCCTCGGTTGACTTGGCAGGGTCCGAAGGGAGGCCATTTAGAGGCTTGGTCGTGGTATTGGCGTGGCCCGAGAGGTCATTACCATGCCGATCACGGGGGGAGGCCATTTACAATTTTGAACCTTGTTTCGGAAATCTCATCATGGTCAGGAACGAGCAAAAATGTGCGTGAGAGGGAGAGATTTCCTCAAGAATCAAACTGGTACGATTTTTTTCATATCGACAACTGTTACGAATCAATTTACCAGTAATGGGGATCGATTTCCTCAAAAATCGAACTGTTGAAGACATCACTGGTGACTTGTTGAGGACTGTTAAATTTTGGAGTGTCTGCATAGAAAAATGGAGTCCCAAAATCAGCTTCCTAAATTTTGGAGTATCATTTAGTTTACTTGCTCTTGACTTTAGCATTGGTGCCCCCGCTGTGGAGAATTCCTAGATCCGTCCCTGAGCACCACTACCAAAAAAAATCCTGAAACAAAGCACCAATATGCCAATTTGGATAACCACCACCTTAAAGAACCCGAAAGATTTCCCCTAAAAACAAATAAAAAAAACCCTTAAAAACGAATGAACCACGTTTGGTGGCTGTTCGGTTTGGCTCTCTGTAGATGATCGGGGGGCATCGTTTGCAACAAGTGTCCCGGAGTTGACTTGGTGTCAGGGTTGGTGGTAATGATGGAGGTAAGGTCGTGAAGTGATGGTGTGATGGGCTGATGGAAAAGGTGGTGATGAGAAGGAGAGAGAGTAAAGTTAGGGTTTTTAGGGTTAAAAAGATAATAACGAGTTTATAGAATAATTAAAAACAAATTTAAAATAAACATTAATACATTCTAATAATAAAATCATTTTATTCGAAAAAAATAGAGTAAAAATTTGGGTCGTTACATAAACTATTCATACTTGCATGTCATAACCAATTCTAACACTCAAATCATGATAATTGATAAACAGAGTAATAGAAGGAGCTAAGTGATACTAAAGGATACATTATGGAGGCATGCAAGCTAGTGTATTTTAGTTGAAGGGGCAAAGTGAAAAAAGTGTGATAGTTTAAGCGATAATCTGTAATTAATCACTTCTCTTTTATTTTTTCTCGTCTCAGTAATTTTGAAGGGATAAACCTGGGGGTACAGACACTTTTGCACAGAAATGGTACCGAGCTCCTTCGGGGACCCACTTTTGGGTCCCACACGAGTGATCCGAACCGTTCATTGTTCTTAAAACATTTTTCCGAGGGGCCCCACAAAATTTCAGCTCAATCGGACGGTTGGAAGTGCTCCAACCAAAGTCCCACCGTTCCAGCCAACATTTTTTTGGTTGGAACGGTGGGACTTTGGTTGGAGCACTTCCAACCGTCCGATTGAGCTGAAATTTTGTGGGGCCCCTCGGAAAAATGTTTTAAGAACAATGAACGGTTCGGATCACTCGTGTGGGACCCAAAAGTTGGTCCCCGAAGGAGCTCGGTACCATTTCTGTGCAAAAATTTCGGTACCCCCAGCAGGGTCCATTTTGAAGTGGGTATTGGGCAAATCCCAACGGTGGTCCTCTAGTTTGCCTACTTTTTGCATGCCTACTTGATCTGATCAATATGACCTGAGCTCTGAATGCGACTGGTCAATTCCATGAACTGTTCCCATCATCCACCAACAAATGTATACAAATACATATATGTATTTAGTATATCATTACAATATCAGTCACTCTCCCTCTTTCTCTCTCTAGATTTGTATGCCCCCTGTATCAACTAGGAAGCCTGAGAATTTGACTAACTTCATCCCTCCCCAATTTTTGGTCCCAAAGGTCACTTCTTGTTGTCCTAAATTATTGACCATAGCATTGTTGATTATTGTCTGAGTTCTAAAGTACTCCCTCCGTCCCAAATTTGTTGTCCATTTACGGACATGCGTGCCATTTTTCAATTGCTTATATCTTTCAATCTATAATGTTTTTTACAATTTTGAAAACTTTGTTTAATAGAACTCATCGAGAGCTATCAAACAAGATCTATAGTGAATTATATAACATTATACATTTGAAAATATAAATAATTTTTTGAGGTGCTGTGAATAGTGCAACTGGACAAGAAATATGGGACGGAGGGAGTAATAGGTAAGTACATATAAGTTTACATTTTTACCCTTACTTTTTGAAACTAATTGCAATGATGATATTTTGAAGGGTAAAAAGAGGAAAGAAAAAATAAGACAAGTGCAATGATGATATTTTCCTAATAAGTTAGAATATTTAAAGGAGACCAATAAATTGCGACGGAGGGAGTACTATACATGCTCAGTTGGGTAATGTGATTACTTGTCTTCAAAGATTGGTTTTTGTTGAAGAGTGAGCTATGGGTAGTGTGCATTGTAACTCTTTCTTTTTTCTTGTCACATTCTCCCTCCATCCATTTTAATTTATCCATTTTGGGGTTTTAACTCTTTTAGGGGACATTATGATTATTTTGTACAATTATTGTCTATCCAATTTTACCCTTAAATCATGATTGATTTAATAATTAAATATTTGAAAATAAAGGTAAAAGGGTAGAATTAACACAATTTACTCATTTGACTTTCAAACATGGACAAATTTTAAGGGAGTGTTTGAGAGCCTACTTTTCAGTTTTTTATTTTCAACTTTTTAGTTTTTTGGCTTTTTGGATTATGGTCAGAATGTGTTTTAAATCTGATAGCAGTGTTTGGAAGAAATGTGCAGAATGCATTTGGTAAGTGGAGAATTTGAAACGTAGCTCTAGTCTTTTTTCTCACTTCTGCTCTCCTTTCCTCAAATTTCAAAACAGTTTCTGTCAAAACATGTTTTGTTCCAAACTAGCCAAACACCTAAAATGTGATAACCAAAATGTGAAAATGCAAAAACTAAGTGCCCAAACAAGCTCTAAGAGACGGAAAAAAATATGTTTGTGAACCAAAAAACATGGACGAAAGGAGTAATAATCTGTCACTTGACAATATTATAGAGGTCGGGCAGCAAACAAATTGAGTCATTCGAGAGCAGCTCATAACTTGAGATTGGCTCGAACTCAGCTTGTTATGTTAATAATGAGCTCGAGCCAAAACTTTGTGCTCATTTAGAAAATAAACTGAGCCTGCAGTTAACTCAGCTCGATTAAGTTCGCGAATACTATCCTTGTAATATATGTAGTAATCTTACACCATTCTATCAATTTTTCCTTAGAAAGCTCAAGTATAAACTCGAGCTCAGCCCAATTATAATTGTTCGACTCAAGCTCAAGCTTCACTTCATTTTGAAAGAGCCAGTGCCGGCTCATTGGTTTTGGAGGCCTAAAACGGACTCAGTAGATGAGGCCCTCCATGAATTTTGCATAATAAGATTTTTCAACGAATATCTTCATAAAAAATTATTACAAAATATTTATATCATTGTACCAATTTAAATACATAGTCATCCAAAAACAAACAACCATTATAATATATAGGAGGCCTACATGTTTGGGTCCCTATTTTTTTATACTTTTTAGGGGGGTCCGAAGCGGATGATCCGATCCTGGAAAGAGCAGAACTGGAGCACTTCAAGCTTCACTCTGCTCGTTTGCTACCGCCATCTTAAACATCTGTTGACATTGGGAAAGCCTTAGAGCATCTCCAGTGATGCATACTGTAAGCAACCTGCAACCCCTATCCCCTTTGTCCGATAGCACATGGCTTCGAAAGTTATATGATCGGTTAATAGGAGCTCTGTAGCTAGTGTAAACTGTGTAATATTACCTTGAAAGTATCTGCAATGGTTTAACCAAAACTAAAAAATTGCAAACTAAAAATGCTCGAATTAAAATAACTAAATTTAGCTACCTTTTAGTAACTAACCAAATTTTGACACTTAAGAAAACGAAAACTAGCAATATCTGTCAATAACTAAATTTAGTGAACCTCACTTCTATCTCTCTCAACATTTGCCAAGTCCATCTTTACACAAAAACTTTTTCTCTATCTTTGGGCCTGTTTGGGCGCCAACTTATCACGTTTTCCCGTTTTCGCTTTTCATTTTTTGCTGTTTGGCCGCCTGATTCTGAAGGCCATTCTCCAAAACTCATTCTTCATTTTTAACGTTAGAAGCAAAAACCGAAAAACAGCTCTCCCATTCCTTTTCCATTCTCGGTTTTTGATTTTCCCGTGATCTTTCTCTCTCTCAACAATGTTTTTAAAAAATTGTTTTTCTTCAAAAACTTTTTTTTTGAACTGTTTTTTTTTTTCAAAAGCATTTTTTTTAATACATAATTTTTTTATACTGCTTTTCCACCAAAAAAAAAAACTATAAAAAAAAAACAGTTTCAGAACTGTATTTATGCAAAAAAAATGTTTTTTAGACTTGTATTTATGCCAAAAAAAAAATTTTGCCAAAATTTTGTTTTTCATAGATTAAAAAAAAAAAAAGGACATTTACCATCAGGTCACCCTTGGATCCCATAATTACCATCAGGTCAAACCCAACTCTGAAAAGTTCACATCAACTCCCCAACCCGTATAAAAATGCCTAAATCATAGGGTACCCTATGAAAGTGCCTAAAATCCTAGAATACCCTATGAAAGTGCCTAAAATCCTAGGGTACCCTATGAAAGTGCCTAAACCACTAAACCCTATAATAGGAAAGTGCACCCTAAACCTAAACTTTAGGGTACCCTACGACTAGGGTACCCTACGACTAGGGTACCCTATGAAAGTGCCTAAAATCCTAGGGTACCTTACGACTAGGGTACCTTATGAAAGTGCCTAAAACCCTACGACTAGGGTACCTTATGAAAGTGCCTAAAATCCTACGACTAGGGTACCCCTTGAAAGTGCCTAAAATCCTAGGGTACTCTATGAAAGTGCATAAACCACTAAAACCCTATATAGAAAAGTGCACCCTAAACCTAAACTCTAGGGTACCCCTACGACTAGGGTACCCTATGAAAGTGCCTAAAATCCTAGGGTACTCTATGAAAGTGTCTAAACCACTAAAATCCTATAATAGGAAAGTGCACCCTAAACCTAAACTCCAAAAAAAAGTGACTTACCTTAGTGGTAATTAAAAAAAAATGACTTACCTTATTGGTAATTAGACATCTCTTTTCTAGACCTAGAGGTAATAATCCAAAAAAAAAAAGTTTTCAAACATTATTTAAAAAAACAGTTTCAAAATTATTTTTTTGAAAAAGTGATATGACAAGTTTTGGTTATCCAATTTTGATTATGCCATGTAAACTTTTTTTTTTTGAACGGCATTATGCCATGTGAACTTCTAAATTACTAACCTTAGCAATTCCTTAAATGCATAACCAAAAAGTGATGTGACAACTTTTAATAATCCAATTTCAATAAGGCTATTGAGGATGTTCATATATACTACTAACATTAACAACACGAAACGATGTGGGACTAGAGAGGGAATTTCACAGTTATTATTTATTGGTGTCATTTTTTAAACAAAATGTGCATACGCATCATATGGAACGGTAACATCATGGCCTAACTTTGAGTAATATTTCTCGTTCTATTTCAAAAGGGTTGTAATTTGGCGCATGAAATAGCTAGGGCCGGCTCAAGAATTTTTAGTGCCCAAAGTGTGTAACATTTCACATCGGTGGGAAAAAGAAAATGGAAATGTTATATCACGTACCCTACCGGCTACTACATAACTCCAGTTTTAACCTTTTTAAGTCATGTGGTTAGGTTAAGGGTTAGCAGGTCAACTAGTGTGGGTCGTCATAGGTAGTATTAGAGCACAACTTTGGTCTACATGGTGGGGGCTATCTATAGAATCTATATGAGCCACCTCTTGAATCCCGGAGTAGGAGCAAAGTGCTATACAGAACTTAAGTGCTACACCATGGCCACCGGGGAAAGGTTGTTGGGCCAAGCAACGAAGACTTTGCATCACAAGGTGGATTGTAACATCCCACATCGGTGCGAAAAAAATGGAAATGTTATATAACATAACCAACCAGCTACTCGAGATTAACTTTTTAAGCCATGTGTTAGGTTAAAGGTTAGCAGATCAGCTGGCGCGAGCCGTTACACAATGCCTAATCTAATAATTGTTTAATTGTGCCATTAAGAGTAAACAGTTAAACAATTTTTACAGCAACAATCACAATACAAGAAAGTCAAAACAATGTAAAGTTGTACTAATCAATATATAAGAACACAAAATATAAGGTCTCCAAATACATATCATCTCAAGAACACATGAATATTTGAATATTACTTGTGTTGCATTTATAAAAGCAAAAGTATCAATTAAACTTGTATATATAATTCACCTCTTCTACCAAGCCATTCTCAATCCATAATAGTGATAACCCATGTAGTCTCTCACGTGACATGGTTGATTGAATGTAGGATTTGATCTTTTTCAACTTTGAAAAGCTTCTTCTGGTTGCCTCTATTTTTTCGAGTTTTCTGGATGTCCAAGGCCGAGGAGGCCCTCGGCCTTGGGGTTGGCCTAGCCCTGGAAATAGCACAGTGCTATTTTTTTTTTTTTTTTTTTGGGGGGTACACAGTGTTAACTGGAATGTGTTCTGCAGCATTATTGTGGTATTACGCATTGCCGCATGCATCGAGTACTATAATGGTGATGCTCTTACATAGTTTAGATGAGAGATTTTTTTTTAAACAGCAAAGAAAATGACTTTATTAATTTTTAAAAATAAATTACAAAATTTAAAAGAACTCAAAGCACGAGGCATCACAACGAATGAAGCAAATATGTGCATTATTACAAAGAAAATAAATGCAATTACAGGGCAAAGAAACACAATGAAAAAGAATCCCCGTTCATTCAATTCAAAAAGATACTTGTGAAAATAAAACAACACATATAGGATGCTGAGGTTTTCTAAACGCCATTCAATTCGGTTAGGAGCAAGACTTGATTATCAACCTCAAAGCTTAGGTATTTTAAGCATAAATAAAGAAATTAACCATAATTTATTAATAATCACAACATTAACGTAGCATTGGCAGGTTATTAGTAGAAAGCAGTAGTTGAGTCTTGAGTAGTCCCATTTCCTGCAAAGGGTTGGTCTAACTTTGCTTTCTTGTTTCCATCCAACTTTAGCCCAAAGTGGATGTGAGGGAAATGTGCCCACTGCATTAATACCAAAATAATTACCTTCATCATTTTCCCTTTTCTTTCTTACTTCTTCTAATAATTTATAAGCAAAAAGAAGATATATTAATAAATATTTTTTTCTATGTGACAGCATGCATTAAAATGAACATAATAAAAGACTCAGGGATCATGTCCAAAATAGGGAAAACAAAATGCTGAGTGCATGAAGCAGGCAAATGTATCTAGCAAAATAAAAATAAAAAAAATTTAAAAGTGTATAAATCAAGCACTGGATGTTTCCTTCCAAATTTCAATACAAAATTTTGAGATTTCATTGTAGCTAAAAGTGTATTGATGAATTCATGAGGTTGAGTTTACTTCAAGAACATGCATGCATGTTTCATAGGTATGTGTGGCTTACATTTTTTGCTGCTGTGCTAAAAGCTTCCCGGTGGCTAATATCAGGATTACTGGACTTTATCCTTTGAATCTCCTCTCTATAAAAGTCAAACAATTCTGTAAATAACTGTTCTCTCGTGGAAAGAGAAATATATTCTCAAATATCTTACTTAATGAATCGATTATAAGCAGAGGGAACACGTTGTCTCTTCTCCGGAGCTGCATAATTCAAGATAGAGCAAAAGATTTTAAAATAATGTAACCAAAAAAATTCATAGAGCATTTGTTTTTTCAAACGGCAAAAAGTTATGATATACTAACACTCGATAATGGGTACTCCAAGCTAAAAGGAAAGAACACCACCCCCAAAAAAAAAATCACAGAACATGAAAATGCCAGTATTGTCGTAAGAGTTTATACCTAAAGATATGTATGTAAGATATAATGAGTTGTGCAAGGATACACCGAAATAGGTTTTCAGAAATAGATCTTCTCATGGACGTATATACTGCTCATTTGTTGACATTTCGTGAATCAAACTAATTAGCAAAAGACAATTATGATCTCCTAAGGACTCCCTCATGGATCTCCTTTGTGAGGACTACCCTTTTTTTGATTTTCTGAACCAAATTTCGACGATCCGAACCGCTCATATGTTTAAAACATGTTTTCCAAGGCAAACACGAGGAATGCTCGAACCAAAGGGCTTCATCTGAGCAGTTTTTCATAATAATCGTACATATACAGTTTATCGAAAATGCTCGAATGAAGCCCTTTCAGGTCTTTTTTTTTTTTTTTTGGCGATTCCTCGCGATAACCCTTGAAAATACGTTTTAAACACATTGAGCGCTTCAGATCGTCGAGATTCGACCCTGATTCATGAGGTCCTCACAGAATTTCCGTGAGAGAGTCCTCATTAGATCATGATTCTAGCAAAAGATATGCATTAAGCAATTTTAGATGCAATCAAAATATTGGATAGAAAGATGCCAATTAGGCCTTACTCATTCTTACTTCGGAAAAGCTTCCCAAACGTATTCGTGACAACTTTTTATGCTTATAATTAGTGCATTGAAAACATCCAGAAAGATGCCAATTAGGCCTTACTGTTGTCAAATACTACTAGTAAGAGTCAACTTGAAATGATCAACAGTAAAATGAATGGGCATAAATAAACATGGGCAATTGATAAATATTGAGAGGTTCTAAAAGGACACCAAAATGATAGAACACCTATGTTTTTCCAATAATGCTATAGACCCGGAAATGTTACCCCCAATTGACCCCGAAACTGTAAATCAACTGCCCAGATTCACTCCAAGTGAATCTGGGCCATTGATTTTCAAATTCTGGGTAAATTCTGGGTGTGTTTTCTGTGTATGTAGCAGTGTTGATGTTTTTCAGACACCAATGCTATTGGTTAGTTGGATACGAAAGTGTAAGGTCATCATAATCACAATGGGTGCATGGATGAGAGAATTCTTATGCTTCTTGTGCATCAATAGAACCAAGAGAATAGAGATGGTTGGAGGGTTTTTATAAGTATCTTAACATCTCATATCATTATTTTACGATACTGGCTACAGATGAAGTTTCAATGATACTAATTTTTTTTTTTTTTTTTTTTTACTGTGAACGGCTGTTTAAAATACTTAATGGTGCATTACATAGCAAATGGCTCCTATAATTCTGTTGCATCCTGATCCTCATATGATCAGAGAGAGAGAGAGAGAGAGAGACTCACGGCGAATAGGAGGCATTCTAGGAGGTTCGATTTCAGCAGAACCGAAAGCACCAAACTTGCTGCATTTTGAAGATGAAGATGATTCTCCACTCTCCTTACTTGTAAATTCAAAGCTCGATTGCTGTTTCTACAAGCAAGCAAAATAAAAACATGCATAAATTGGACCAAACAAGCCCTTGTTTTCCTGAGAGAAACCGTAACAACTTTTTCTTCTTCTTCTTACTTTTTTTTCCCCTGAGAAGGGAATTCAATCAAATAAACAAAAACAAAACCAAAGGAACCTAACTAGTAGGTTCATCTCTGTTGGTTCACTCCAATTATGGAATGGTCGATATTCGACCGTTATGATTGATTTAGAAACTTGAAAAGTTTCATCTGTCAAAAATGATTTTCAAAATTTATGACTGTTACAACCGATTAATGTTATGTATCGTTTGACACTTGCGATACCGTTATAGTACCGCGACTATTACAGTTACATGTCCTGATCACAAAATTTAAAACCTTTGTAGCCACATAAAGATCTTGTGCCTAAGCCATCAGTTCTTAGGGCACAGGCCGTCATCATCAAGTTGAACAAGTTCTCACTACTTAGAGTGCCTTGGCATTTACATATATAGGGTTGAAGAAAATAATTTTCAAACAAAATCAAAATCCATTAAGAATGTTGGGTCATTGACATTGTTAAAATTAGGAAGCATGATGGTAGATATTTTGATTTTCAATGTGTAGCGAAAGGACCATCAAACGCACACATCATTCCAAGTAACAGTTTTTGTGCAAATTTCAAATGGTACAACATATATAATTTATATCTGGTGCAAAAATTTTGTATCTAACTCAAAAGTTTAAGTTGTTACGTGGAGAGATTTATATCTTATATTAAATGATCACTCATTCCATACAAAAATAATGTGTGGGATTGTATTCCTTAACTCGGCAATCCTCAAACTTGTTATAATTGGCCACAAGAACCAAAGAGAGGAGAAATAAAAAAAGTGGTTTGGAACAATAAGTATATAAATATGGACCACCATCATAGAGAACAATCTCCTTTAAAGATTAAAAATTCTTTTAGTTAGCCAAAAAAAAAAAATATCATAGACAACAACAATTACTAAAACAGCAACAGTGTCAAGTCCCCAAATCATTGTCTATTTTGAGAAACATTAATAGTATTTCCGTAATTACTACCAAACTTCTAATACTTGAATTGTAAATTAGGAATTCCTAATTTTGGTGCAGATTTGAAATACTAAAAAGTAGGGGGACCTAAAAGTAACATTAGTTTTACACTTTTACCTGAGGAGGATCTTGAAGAGGAACCGTCTGAAGCAAAGCTCCCATGTTGACTGACAGCAAATTTGCACAATGCCCACATCTAACTGTCACTATTGTCAACATGCTACTGCATGGCACACTAACCTGCAAAACAACCTTCATCAGTTAAATTTTTTTTTTTTTTGAACTAATGAAAGATAATTTTATTATCTTTAAAAGAATATTATACAAAGATTAAAAGGACACTAAGCACGAAACATCAAGCCGGAGCAAGAGCATACACACGACAAAGGCATCACCTCACTCCGACAATCATATGCCACTTTTTTTAAAATACAAGCCACGTAGAATGTTTTTGCACTTTGTCTTACACACTCCCCACATGATCCCGTGAACTATTTTATGTTTAGCAAAAATATTGCATATCTTGGTGGCTTAATCTCTTCATTTTTCATACTTGCATATATATACTCATTTCTTTTACATGATATTGCTTGCAATGCAAGTTAAGTAATGTTTTTGTATGTTTACAGGTAACTCGAACTTGGAGGAGTATCCAAGAGCTTTCATTAGCTCCTGAGAGTTTCCAAGATCCCAAGAGTCCATGGAGGTCCTTGGACAAGTCATAGCTAGCCTTTTTAGAAGTATCCAAGGGTTCAATCATGGGTCAAGAGTTGAAGGGAAGAAGGAAATCGCTGAAATCAGAACCACTGTGTACCGATAGAAGCTTTTTTAGCCAGAAGCCAAATCTCAGAAATCGATTAGAAGCACTGTGTATTGGTAGAAGCCTTTAGATGTACCGACATAAGCCTTTTTTCAGATTTCATCCTATAGTATTTTGTACCGGTGGAGCCAAATGCTTCTACCGGTAGAAGTTGCGCTAAAAACCAACTTTTGTATCAGGTTTGACTTTGTCCAAGAGATACTTAGAGTTACTTTTAGAATATTTTGTGGGAGTATAAATAGAAAATTTTGCAGTATTTATCACTCTCTACATTTTACTTTCTCTATCTACCTTCCTCTTAGGTTAGCTCTCAAGCTTCCATGGCTTGAGCTTTGGTTTTCCATTTTCCTCTTGTAATTTCCTTCATCAAAGTTGTAAGTTATTCTTATTACAATCCAACTAATTTTAGTAGATAATCTTGTTTCTCTACACGTTTATATATTTTCTTCTACTTCCTTGATGACTTGTATCGCCTCGTGAACCTAAGTCGTTTCTAACACAACACAATCATGATATAATCAACAATATATGGTAACATCATGTAGGAGAGGTCAGCGAGCGACCCCCACGTTGACCATCCAATGGAGTGATGACAAGTGTCACCCAGGTGGCACAATCTCCCCGCGACACGTGGCATGCTCTGCGCAAACCTCCGTGAAAGGGGGCCATTGGCGCGGGCGCAAGTCTCCGCGCAGGGGGAGGGGCCACTGGCACGAGACCCTCTTGCGCAAGGTGCCTCAGCGGCGCGCACCCTAAACCCATACAAGGGTGGTGCTTGGACAACCAGGGGCCATCCAAACAGGAGAAGAGCCCATTTCCCAGATGGCCAGCGCGACCCAGAACATGGGCGAGAATGCGAGAAGCTGGTCCAACTTAGCCTAGGTAATTATACCTGCTGCGGTCTAACGGCAAAACCCATAGGGCCCCCCTGAGGCTTGGCTGCGGTATAGGCGCGACCGAACAAGTCACGACCTTGCCTTAATGGGAGTAAGGGAGATCTAGTGGCTTGGTGGCTATAAAGAACAAGGGGATCGCTGCCCGGGGGAATGGCTCATCACCGCGCGGTGGTGACGTCACCTGTACGGTCAGGGTGTACGAAAAGGACACATGTCATCATATTATAGGGTGACAGCCTGACACCTGATCATTGGTCCAATGTGCCTATAAATATGGGACATTTCCTTTCAATGCCCAGAGATTGGTGAAATCTTGGCAGAGCATATGCCATCCTAGAGAGAGAAAAGGGACAATTACTGATTGAGAGGAGAATATTCTCTCTGTGAAATCAGTCCTCATCTCCTAGGTCACCAGGGTACCACAGATTAAACCAAGAGCAATCTACTGTCTTAGTTTTTCCTGTGCACACCTGCTCTGTTCTTCACCCTTCTCCTAGACCACCCTATTCTCCTCCTTACTGTGTCTTTACTGTTGACTATCCATACCTCTCTAGCTCATCATATTTGGCTAAAGAAAGAACCATCTCCTACACATCACATTCATAATACAAACGATAAAGTAACAAGTATAATAATTTGTAAGATTGAAAGTAACACATAAGATGTTGGTGATTTGTTCAAGTACTTTTGGGTTGTTTGTGGCTTAGCACATAGTCCATTTTTAATCTATCATTCTTCGATGGTTTAATTAAGAGTTATTTCGTGAACCATAGAACTTGTATGTTGGTTCACAGATTGCACGTTGGCAAGCACCCGTCGGGTCCTTTTTCCAGTGATTGCACGTTGGCAAGCACCCGTCGGGTGTATTTGTCTAGTGATTGCATGGTGCCAAGCACCCGTCGGGTGATTTTTCTAGTGATTGCACGTTGCCAAGCACCCGTCGAGTGATTTGTCGAGTGATTGCCTTGTACTCATGTTGTAGCATGCCTTGTGTCAATGTCATGGCATGCCTTGTCAAGCTTGGTGGCATGTCTTGTGTCCAGTTGTGGCATGCCTTGTCAAGTATCGTGGCTTCCCTTTTGCCCATGTCGTGGATTCCCATGTGCCCATGTCGTGTCATGCCTTGTGTCCATGTTGTGGCATGCGTTGCCTAGCCCGATTGTCGAATCAAGTTTCCCAAGTGCCCAGGCCCAAGAGCCCTAGTGCCCGTGCACGCAAGCATGCACGCGTTTTTTAGTAGATTTATGAGCATTTTTGGGCCGGCTCCATTATTTTTTCATCGTGTTTCTGTCGTTTTCGGCCAGCTTTGCCGTTTTCTGTTGGTCGGATCTTTTCATCACCCGTCGGGTCATATTTTCAGCGATTTTCCCAATGACAAGCATCGTCAGGTCCTTTTTCTAGTGATTTCCCGGTGGCAAGTACCCGACGGGAAAAATTTCCAGTGACTGCCCGATGACAAGCACACTTCGGGTTGTATTTTCATTGATTCTCGGTGAAAAGCACCCGCCGGGTCGTTTTTTCAAGCAATTACTCGATTTTGGCATGCCCACGATGTGCGTTGGCCGTCAACTAGCCTATTGTCCATAACAGGTGCAAAGGGCAGCAGCATCCTATAGTAGCATTAAGAGCTTTTCACCATGTGGTAGGAAGAAACATATTTTTGTCTTAGAAGCGTACATGGGATTTTTTTTTTTAGCAATAGAGTTTTTCCCAACAAACTACCAATTGGAACATCATTATAATTAATTAAGACAACTATAAAAAAAAAATCAGAATTTTTTCCAAATGGATAAATTATTTTATATTAATTTGCAAAATAAATCATAGACATAGGGTTTAAGTAAAATACAAGGGTTCGTGATATTATTACATGAAATACTATGGTTCAAATGATTTTAAATAATTCTATGGACTCAGAGTATTATCATAAAACTTTAGGGATAAATTATAATATAAGGAAACTTGAGGGTTAGTATGTGATTTAGTAAAAAATCTCATCTTTGTAACCCGCTCCAAAGATTAATAAAATTCTTTTGCTGTCAAAAAAAATAAATTATCATTTTAGTCTACTGTTTGTTATAATAAGTGTTTACTTATTTTTAGGTTTTCACCCTATCCCGTACGCTTTCCTATGCTTCATTGATTCCATCCGAATCTACCAAGCCACTTCTGACACCGTAGCTTGGAAGCACAGCCCAAATGGCATTTTTACCACCAAATTGGTGTTAGAAAATAATTTGCAATCTTATTCTAGAATTATGTAGAATAGGTGATAAAAATATCTAATCTAAAAAGTGTATAGAAGGGTTTAGTATGTAATAATGACTTTTGCTAGATTTTAAGTAATTACCACATGTAAAACTAGAGTCTTCTAGACAAGAAAGTAGACTCTTCTAGACAAAAGAGAGTCGGTGAAATGCTCTATAAATAAAGCTTGGCATGTACTCTTGGCAACCGTAAAAAAAAGTCCAAAAAGTCTTGTATATACTATAGAGCCCTATATTACATCCTTCACCCCTCCTTTCTTAGCATTTTTACACTTGTCCAATTCTCCCTAACTTAATCTAGCACCCCAACAATTTGGCATCAGAAGCCAAACCCGTCAACCTAATCTAATCCATTTCATCCTCTTATTCTCCGAGATGGAAGCTAGTTTTTCCATCTTCAACTATGCACAAACTCTCACTCCTATATTTGAAGAAGAAAACTGTGAATATTGAAGCATCCAAATGAAAACATTATTTATCTCACAAGATTTGTGGGATAGAATTGAAAGCGGGAATGAAATACCGACAAATGCAAAAGATGAAGCAGCTTGGGAAGAAGCATGGAAAAAACAATATGAGGAGGATAAGAAAATAGATGCAAGTGCATTTCTCAACATCCAACGTGGGGTAAGCAACTCTATCTTTCCTAGAATTATGAGTGCAAAAACATCAAAAGAAGCATGGAAAATATTAAAAATGAATATCAATGCTTTGAAAGGTTATCTCCATTAAGCTTCAAACATTATGGAGAGACTTTGATAATCTAGTTTTTGAATGTCAAGGCTTTGATAGGGTTATCTCCATTAAGTTTCAGACATTATGGAGAGACTTTGATAATCTTGCAATGAAGGAAAATGAATCTATCCAAAATTCTTTTCCCGAATTACTATGATTCTGAATCAAATTAGAAGCTATGGAGATACTCTTCCGGACAAGAGAACTGTTGAAAAAGTTTTAAGAAGCTTGACGCAAAAATTTGATCATATTGTTGCCACTATAGAAGAATCCAAAGATTTATCTAAACTTAATCGACATGAGCTATTAACTTCTCTCGAGGCACATGAGCAAAGAATGAGCAGGTTTTCCAATCCTTGGAACAAGCATTCTCTAAAATCAATTTTGGAGAAAAGAAGTTGGAAAATCAAGAAAGCGACTCATTTCGAGGAGGAGGCAAGAATGGAAAAGGACGTGGAGGCCGAAACACATTTCAGCTCGGAACAAAGGAAAATGATACGACGATTAAAGGAATCCTAAAGGTGGTAACTCTTACTCCAATAGTAACTCTAACTCGTCCTGCAGCATTTGCAAATGAACTAATCATGCATCCAAAGATTGTAGATTAAGATGCAAGAGGTGCAAAATTCCTAATCATTCTCAGCGAGATTGTTGGTTCAGTCATGAAAAAAATAAAGCTAATTTTTTATAACAAAATCAAGCACAACAATTATTTTGTTGCATGAATGCTCAACAAGAATCAGATAACGTCTGGTATTTAGATAGTGGATCCAGTAATCATATGACAGGTGATCGTAAGAAGTTTGTGCAACTTGATGATAAAGTTTCTTCACAAGTAAAGTTTGGAGATGGGAAGCTACAAAATGTGGAAGGAAAAGGAGTTATCACCATCTACACAAAGGGAGGTAAAATAAGATTAATTGCTGATGTCCTTTATGTTCCTAGGCTAATTCAAAATTTATTAAGTATTGGGCAATTACTGCAAAAAGGCTATATCCTTAGCTTTGATAATGATGAGTGCATCATTACCAACAAGAAGAAAAATTTTATAGTGGCCAAAGTGAAAATGACTCTAAATAAAATTTTCCCTTTAATGATGCCACTTAATGAAAATTTTGCCCTTAAAGGAGAAAATGTTGATGATTCATTTTTGTGGCATCTAAGATATGACCAGTTAAATTATAAAGGCATGAGATTGCTAGAAGGGGAAAATATGGTGAAAGGGCTACCTACTATTTATAAAATTGTTAAAGTTTGTGAGGGGTGCATATATGAAAAATGCATAGACTCCCATTTCCAAAGTTCTCTTGGAGAGCTAAAGCTCCTATAGAATTGGTGCATGCTGATATTTGTGGCACAAACACCATCTCTTGGCAGTAAAAGATATTTTCTTCTCTTTGTTGACGATTATACTCGGATGATGTGGATTTATTTTCTTAACAAAATCAGAAGCCTTCTCCACATTTCTTCAGTTCAAAGCCTTGGTAGAAAGGCAAAGTGGCAGAGAAATAAAGATATTGCAAATAGATCATGGAGGAGAGTTCATTTACAAGCTATTCTGGAATTACTGTAATGATACAGGTATCAGGAGGCAATTCACAATTTGACACACACCTCAACAGAATGGAGTGACAGAACGGAAAAACTGCACAATTGTAGAAATGGCACGAAGCATGCTAAAAGGTAAAGGACTTCTAAAAATAAATTTTGGGCACAAGCTGTCAATACTGCCATTTTTATTCTAAATCAGTCTTGGGTATCCAAAATAAAACGCCTTACGAGGCTTGGTATAAACAAAAGCCCAAAGTAAACTTTCAAAGAGTTTTTGGATGCATTGCTTGTGCCTTAATTCCTTCAAAAAAAAGGGAAAAAATTTGATGAAAAGGGTGAGAAGTATATATTATCTGATATAGTGACTAATCCAAAGGTTATCATTTATTAACTCAAAAACAAAGGAATTTGTTATTTCTCGAGATGTGGTGTTTGATAAAAGAGAAGCATTGAAATGGGACAATCTAGTAGAAGAGCCAAAGGAGTTTAAATTTATTGAACCAGCATAACATATACCAGGAATTTTCAACTCCAACTCCAAGCTTGAATCCAAGCCCGAGCTCCAACACAAGAAATGACTTGCATGAAGACTCTAGTAAACCACCGAGGAAGGTATGCTCTTAAGAGAAATTTATGAATCTTGTGATGTTGCATTTTTACTTGTGAACCACAAAACTTTGAGGAAGCTATAAAACAAGAAATCTGGCTAAAAGCAATGATGAAGAAATTGCAACTATTGAGAAAAACATGTGGGAGCTCGGTGACTTGCCTAAAGGAAAAGATGTGATCGGGCTTAAATGGGTTTACAAGACCAAGTACAAAGAAGATGGATCCATCAAAAAACACAAGGCCCGCTTGATGGCAAAAGGTTACTCCCAACAACCTGGAATAGATTTCAACGAGACGTTTGCTCCAGTTACAAGGATGGAGACAATAAGGTCACTCTTGGCCCTAATATGACAAAACGATCTTCTAGTATATCAACTCGACGTCAAATCTGTCTTTCTCAATGGTGAGCTAGAAAAAGAGGTTTATGTGGAGCAAAGCTACCTAGTCAAAAGAAAAGAAGACAAAGTGTACCGACTTTGGAAGGCACTACACGGATTGAAGCAAGCACCTCAAGCTTGGAATAGCAACATTGACAAATACTATTGTCAACACGGTTTTGAAATAAGCCAAATTGAACCATCCCTATATGTCAAAAAGGGAAGTATGCAAGACTTTTTCAATGTTTGCTTATATGTCGATGATTTAATCTACAATAATGCTCGAAGAATTTAAAAAGGCTATGATGAAAGAATATGAGATGACCGATCTAGGTCTTATGAGATATTTTCTCGGCATTCAAGAAGGGCAATCCAAAAGCGAGATTTTTACCTTGCAAGGAAAATATCTTGAAGATTTATTGAAGAAATTTCGCATGAGTAACTGCAAGCCAATATTGGTACAATTTATTGACTGATTTCCGCGACATATTATTCGATACACCGGTTCCCGATACACCGATACTGCTATTTAAAACTATGATGGTGAGCCACATTTTCCGTGAGCAAACCGGTGAGCCGATCTTCCTGCTGGAATGGGTTTCATTGAAGATCGAGCAGAACTTTGTACTTTTAGAATCTTTAGCTACTTGTATTGCTAATCCATTGAGTATTGATGCTCAAGGGGTTTGTTATCCTCGTTACGTGGGAAATGGCTACAATACACACCCCTTATTTGGGTGTACCATATGCACCTATTGTACGATCTAGATTGTGTCACCTCATCGGCAATCGTAACATTTTTTAGTTTTTCGTAACTTTTCAGCAATATGATTCATAACATTTGGTGTGTCTCGTAACTTTTATAAAAAAATTCGTAACTTTTGCAAAAAATTCGTAACTTTTACAAAACATTAGTAACTTTTACATAAAATTCGTAACTTTTACAGGGGTGTGTATGATACACATACACACCCAAATAAGGGGTGTGTATTGTAGCCTTTTCCCGTTACGTGGACTTAACTTCGACTGTTTAATTTAATTCATTCCATTTTACCAAAAAAATATATATATTCCAAATAAAGGGATGTCATTTTCAATACAACCAAAATTATGCTCAATCATAAGTGGTTTGTCCAACTAGAGTGGAAGACGAACTAAGAGTAGAAATGGGAAAGTTTTTTGATCACTTATATTGAATTGTTACTTTAACCCATCATAGATTTTAAATCCTATTGAGAAATTATGTCAAATTCCTTCATTCAAAATCTTAAGTTATCCAAACACACTTAAACATTAAAAAACAATCAGAAAAATCCAAAGTTATACTTTTTAATTTCATATCATGAAATTAAAGATCAACAAACCCCTTGAGAATTCAAAATGAACAATCGAAAAATAAACTTTTTTTATTATCAAAGAAAAGATTTTATATACTAACTCTAGAATGCAAAGTACAACGAGCGAATTTAAATGAAATAGCAAACAAAGCATCATCGCAAAAGAAAACATATGCCATCAAAAAGGCTTCCACATGTCTCCTCGACCAACAACAGGAAGATAAACTTTTGACCTCCACAAAACATGGAGTCATGGTAAAAATTTAGTAACCCAATCCCACATTTTCCTGTCTCTAGCTCATTGGGATCCGAGCTAGGCAGACTTGGCTACGTAGTATTTAATTTCAACAAGTTCCTACCTAGACATCCCCTCAAATTCCCACGTACCCATGTACCATTGTATTTATGGTTTAGATCACATGAGATGCGCTAGGAAGAGGGGATGCTGTTGTGTAGCGTGTGCACAACAGCACCGTGCTGTGCATATCTGAGCCTTTCGTTACTCGGATGGACGGCTTAGATTTTATCTTGCACGCAAGACAACGAACGGTTCGGATGCAAATATGCCAAGATGAAATCTGGGCCGTCCATCCGAGCTGCACAACAGCAACCCCAGGTCCAGCAATATGATTTTAGTAGCATTGAGGAGGAAATGTAGGCCAAAATTGACTTTAGAGCGATAACTTGAAACGATCTAGTTTTGTTGCATATAACCGAGCACGATGCCCTCGATAAATTTTATTTTTTTATTTTTGAAATTGCTTTCCAAAGCTCAGTTGCTCAACATATTCATATAGGCCGCAAAATTTATATAGATTAGCCACGATAGTAACATTACGATATAATACTCAAAAAGTACACATTTGAAGGGTAATTAGTCATCTATTAAAACCCCCCAAAAGTTACAAGTTCTAAGGTTGATTATCCACGAACATGGTACAAAAATAGTTTCACAATCAATACTTCAGTGTTGGAAACGTAAACATGTCAAAAAAAAAAAAAACTCACAAACAAGGGCCTCAATGCCTCATTGGTGATCACATAACCGACAATGAATATTTAAAGGAATAGGGTTTTTTTTTTTGGGGATAAGTTAAAAAAGCAGAGAGTTGTTACATCACATTTCCGTATTTGTATTTTTAGACTTAAGGGCATGTTTGGATGGAGAATGGGGTTAAGTTTGAGGCCGGATAACTAATCCCAGACCCACGAATCATCCATATTTTGAGTGTTATTGGGAGGGTTGGTTGAGTTATCCCCCTCCAAATATAGTCCGGGCTCAACCCTCTTAAGCCAGCTTAAATTTCCCTAACCCACACCCAGTCCATAATTAGTCCAGACTTATCCCTCGCCAAATGACATCTTTACCCCTCCCAACACCCTTCTGTCCTCTCCATTTCACCAAGAAAACCTATCCATATTTAGGCTATTCTTGTTCTCCTAAGGACATGAGTTAGCAAATAATGTAGACTATTCTTTTTCTTTTTTCTTTTTTGTTCACTGACGCTTAATAATTAAAATTAAAAAATATAAAGCAAAAGCTTTCTATTATATTTTATGTACCTAGTCAAGAAAACCCCAATGCAAGGAAAAAATCTCTCTCTCTCTCTCTCTCTCTCTCTCTCTCTCTCTCTCTCTCTCTCTCTCTCTCTCTCTCTCTCTCTCCACCTGGAATTGGACAAAACAAACAAAAGAAAAAAGAACGAATTTTTTTTGTGTTTGTTTTAGTTTGTATGTGAACAAGAACACTTTGCGCAGAATTGGGCGCTAAAAAAAACAAAAATTAAATTCGAGTCGTCCATTGCCAAGATGAAATCCGAGTCGTCCATTACTGAGATGTACAGCTCGAATGCCGCACTACATAGGCGCCCTACAGCATTCCTAGATCCCCCCGAAATGAAATGAAAGTGAACCCGAGGGATAAGATCAGGCATCTTTCTCATTCGGATATCAATCACTAAACTAAAGAAAATGAAAAAAATCATACGAGAAGAAAGGCCCACAGAAGGTTGAACATGTAGCGAAACCTAGTACAACAACAAAAAATATTTAATAATTTTAATTGATATACAAAATAATTAGTATATATTAATTTCAAAATTAATATAAGAAATAGTTAAAATATGACATTATTGGTTCATTGTTGTGAAGTACTAAAAAAAATAAGTTTTCCATTTATTGATTTAGTGCATAATGTAATATGGGCGTGCACAAGAGCAATTTTGACTTTTGACATCTTTTTACATTATCCATCCAATCTTATCCTCCAATTCAACTACAAAACAAACCAAGAAATATTTAATCTCCCTTCTTACCAAATCAAGTACTAATTTATCCACCCTTTGTACATGTCACAACAATCAATATGGGACCACTCTTCATAAATAATGCCCCTAATATCTTATCTCTTTTACTATTTAATTCACCAAAATCTTATCCAGCATCCAATCGGAGCTCCACCTTTGGATAGTCTTTTCTCTACAAGATAATTCCCACATTTATTCATTTTAGTTTGTGCATATTTATCTCTCTCTCTCTCTCTCTCTCTCTCTCTCTCTCTCTATCTCTATCTCTCTCTCTCTCTCTCTCTCCATACATGTATACAAATTTATATAGACATATAGATGACTATAAATGTGTGTGTTTAAAGCAGTATTCTTCTTTGGCCATTTCTGGGTCAGTATATCAGAGAAATTAACAGACCTGACTCATAGGGTAATGTTAAAAGAGAGGCTCTTTCCTTTTGGTGGTCCTCACTTTACACAGCAAGCCAGGAGAGAGAGAAAGAGAGAAGGCGACGTGACCAGAAGTTAACCACCTTAGACCACAACAAAGATGGCTCTATGCCATGAATAAAGGGGGAGAGAGAGAGGTGAAAAAAAATCATGTAGTAGATTTACTTCTCTCTCTCGTACAGTATGTAAGATCACAAATCCAACTGTTTTGATTCCTCAGAAAAAGATATAGTCCACAGGAGAGAATGCACTCAAACGAGGCCGTGCAAAAGAGGCCTTGTTATGATGAAAAAAGTTTATGAGAGAAAAAAAAAAACATATGCACAAAAGCATTTCTCAATTAAAACCATAGATTTCCTATGGCAGAATAGGATCTTTGAGATATACATGTAAAACCAACCTAAAAATAGTCAAAGAAACCGGACATTATTTCTTGGTTTTAACAGTGTAACCCACCTTGTGAGAGAGAGAGAGAGAGAGAGAGAGGAAAATGAGGAGCATGGTTATGGCATCTTTAATAAAAATGGCAAAAATTGTACAAGTCCTTGCGAATTGGTAATTCTGAGCACAAGTACTAATGTTGAGAGAATTTTGAAATTTTAAAAATGATGAATAATTATGACTAATGAATTATAAATGAAAAACACAGCCAAAATTCAGTAGAGAGTAGGATCATAGGATGAGACATGAAACTGGCTACCTAGTCTCTTCTGAATAGGGACGAAAAATCCTAATTCTTGACATATATTTTATTTGCTGTATGTACAACAGTACTTGACCTAAAGAAATTTAAAAAAAAAAAAAATTAAAAAAAATTAGCTACATCCCTAATTATAGATTCAGGATCTTAATGTGTAGAAAGATTATAGGGATTTCCAGCACTTTTAAGGACTATCTACTTCTAATGATATTCATAAAAATTCATGTGCTATTGATTTGGTGGATCCAACATCAGTATTTGGACATCAATGGACCATAATTTTCCACAACATATATATAGTTCATCCTCTTGTGTGAGGAGTATTTTTTAATTGGTAATCAAAATTTTAGAATATTTATTTTAGGCTTTTTGAGTAAACCCACTTCAGATTTTACATGAAATATAGATTATAAGCTTGAATCTTAAGCTAATTCCAGTAAATCAAGAATTTGCATCATCCCGAAACATTTGTTTAAATAACCAATTCATACATAACATTTACTTTATTTAGGGTAATGCTTAGCTTATTTCTCCTATCAAGCATACGATTGCGAACAAAATCGCAGTGATTATTGAATAAGGATTTAATTAAGATATCCCGAGCTTAATTGAAACACAACCAACATATGGAAAACAATTTGTGAGCTGAAAGCCACGAAAGCAAATCGAGAAAAGAAAAATTAGTAAATAAAAAGGAAAAAATACGTACAGCTAAGAAGATGTTGCAGAAGTTGCATTGGACGTAACAAACGCGCTCAGACGCCATGTCCATTGACATTTTCTTAGCTCAGAGGTTTTGTCCTGATAGATCACCACCAGATCAATAGAAATTCTTGTGACAAATTACAGGATTAAACGTAGCCGCTGGAAATTGCGTAGATCACAAAGTTCACTCGTTCATCGGAAAGATAAGGCAAAAACACATTCATAGGTAGATTTTGAGAGATAGAGAGAGAGAACAAATGATCGACGGGACTGGACTGGTCGGGATAAAGGATAGTGGTGGGGGAGAGAGAGTGAAGTGGGAGTACGGGGAAGGTGAGTGGTATTGTGATGTGGGTAGAGAGGAAAAGGCGGTTTTTGCGGAAAGCTGGATTGTGGATTTATGAGAGAGAGAGAGAGAGACAGAGAGAGAGGGGAAGGTTGTATGGGCTATGATTGAGGGAATGAGTGGGTGGGAGTCACCCCTACACTAAATTCACTGTGGCTTTCCGTGTAGCGGACGAGGAGGGGGTACTGATGGATAGATATTACTCCCTATTGGAATGTTTTAGTTGGGATGAGAGAGAGAGAGAGAGAAAGCTAGCCACAGCTTTGCTCTTATGAATAATTTGCATGAGGGATTAAAAATTCTTTTCACGGGCATTTGAAACGGTGGGTTTTCTATTACTATATATCGTTGTGGGTCTCAGAGTGCGTTTATTATTATAATTTGAATCATTCATCTTGTAGATCCACACAATATTATATCCACGTAAAAAAATGAGCTTGATCAAAAATCGATAAATATATAAAAAATTGAATTTTGGTTTATAAAATGGATGGTCTGATACTTTCAATAATTTTAAAGTTCAACTAACCATGACCATTCATATAAACCAAAATTCAAATTTGATAAATTTATCGATGTTTGATTAAGCTGATTTTTGTAAGGTTGTACTATCCTGTGGTCTTTACAAGATGAACAATTCTGATCAACAATAAACGTGCGGTGGGGCCCATTATTATGATGACAGAAACTCATGATTTTCACTGCCCGCGTAAGAAGTTTTATCTCTTGTACTATATGTGGGCCTCAACGTAATTCTAGATGGTAAGCTTCCTGGTTAATTGTAGGGATAATTACACTAAATCCCTTGTGGTTTCGGATAACTACTGGTCCACCTACATGGTTTCGAAAATTACACTCAACTCCCACCTTAATTTTGTGATGGTAACCTATGCTTTGGGTAAAAAACCAAAAACCAAAAACCAAAAAACCACTTTTGTCCTTATTCAATTTTTTTTTGCATTCGTTTGTTTTGCATCAAGATTTTGTGGTTTCTGGATTCCTCTCGACGAGACGAATCTAACAAGTATAAAATTATGGTCAAAACTCAATTTTTTTTTAATAAAGCCAAAATAGGTCGAAAACACCACCCGAGATCCAAAAAAGGAAGGCAAAACGCCAACAAAAAAAAAAGGACCTAAACCAAAACAACCGACAAGCTCCAAGCCACAAAACCCCAAGATAGACACTAACAATGGAAACAAGGAGACATACACAACCGAAGCACCCTTGGCTAGAAATCCCGAAACTCACCAAAATCCAAAGAGACAACAAAAAGCCTCAAAAGAACAAACAAAAAACAACACCCTCGCACCAACATGGATCCATAGATTGAAATTCCAAAGAGAGAGAAGCGTTATTGTCCAAATCTTCATAATCCCAGGCATCATACTTCAAATTATCAAGGATAGAAGCCTCCATTTCAGCTATAATCTCCTCCTCCATTTCAACAAGCTTCTTTAAGTTGAAATTTCTCCCCCCTCTAAATTTAACGCCCAAACGAGCAATCGAATCCATCGTCTCACTAGATACCTTTTTACTTAGTAGTTTTTCCCATCGTTTCATAAGGCATTCTAGAAATGGGAAAAGCTTCGTTCCTTGAACTGTTACTTTCTTTCTTTCTTTTATGCTAACTTCTTGTACTCAAAAGCAAAGTACAAGAAGTTAGCAGGGCAATGGCAACAAAAAAAATTATCGGCAATAAGATTTTATTAGAACTCGACAAAGAGTACATCGAGGTGAAAAGCCATGTCCATGCAAAAATTCAAGGACAAGCAAGGCCAACACATCCAGTGAAAGGCTGAATAGAAAGACAAAGAAAAGAAAAAGCAAAGAGCATTCCAATTAGCACAATTGGCACTCAGGTGCTAATGGCAACACAGTTAGCACTCGAGTGATACATTCCAATTAGGTTGGCATAACTGTAACGCCCCACATTTTGGGAAACGTTAAATTATTATTACAACCGAAATACTTAAACAGTAATAATAATAATAATAATAATAATAAATCTAATACAAATAATTTTTCCTCCACAGATTACAAAAAGGCAGACCGGGTAAACTCTATGGCTTTTCAAATTCATCTACCTGGTCGATCCCCATATCGATCGGCAGCTCCTCCGGCTCTGAGTTCTCCATAATACTTCTCATGTTCATCGCGATAATCTAGCATAATACTCCGCATGTTCATCGCGATAATCGCCACCCGGGTTTTAGCGGATTGCCCCCGAGGAACCGAACTCGATTGACTCGTGCCTCATTCAATGGATAAGGATTACTGGTCCATCATCACCATACTCAACCATGAGAGGGGAGCTCAGTTACGAGAGGGGAAGGGTTTTACGGCACCCCCCTCGCCTGGTCTCTACTTGACTTTTGTGGGATTACGTGAAATGAATGCAATTCAACCATGAACAAGGACGGAGAATGGGGAATGGGAGCCACATAATGATGATGAACACAATAGTGGATTATGGTGTATGCATGTGTATCATGTACTACATGAGAGATGATGATGGTATGCAAATATGAACAAGTTAAGGCACAAAACAGCAAACAAAGTGTTAGTACATGATGAACAATAACAGAATGACCATAAACGACATGAACAACACATATGAAGCAAAATTGATCTGATCCACAGCCAAGGGTTTGAGCGCTCAAACTCTTGCTCACTCACATATGCTTATGATGCTTCTGGTTTTGATGAAAACATGTTTGAAGCACTTTAAGCTGCTTGAAAATGATACTTTGATGACTAAGCAGAAAGGTAAGACCATGTTAACATAAACTTGAAGCTTGATGATGAACCAAACAAGGCAATAAAGACATAAGAAGTGAGAATAGAATACTGTGAGGCATTCTAGAATGCCCAAAACCCTGTTAGACAGCTCAGATGATGAAAACATTTGATGAGTATGAAGACAGTTTGAGCGCTCAAAGCATGGAGTTTGAGCGCTCAAACCATCTTCATGGTTTGAGCCTTCTGGACCCTATTGCCTCTGTTTGACTCATCCACAACATCAAAACAATACACAATGATACAAATGACTATGATATTCCAGAAACATCAATAAATAAGCTTAAAAGACTTGCATGTGTAAGAAATGAGTATTGGGCCATGCGTAAGCATGATTAGAGTGAGAGAAAGAGAGAGGATCAGGTTGGCTTAGTCAAACAACAACACACACACACAACAATGAACTTAGAACATGATATAAAGTCAGAATAAGCAACAAACAAAGACAAATCAGGAGAGTGTTTGAGCGCTCAATGCATAAGGTTTGAGCGCTCAATGCATAAGGTTTGAGCGCTCGAACCATTTCGAACTCAGATTTTTGAAATCAATTTTTCTTGATATCTAAGACCTTGTGAGCTCATAGAAGGTATGTAGAATATCCATGAACTCACTGGTCTCCCTCAGGATGACCAAAACGTGATTTTTCACATACTTTTCTACCTTTTCGACTATGATCAAGGCTTGAACTTGGGGTTTTGATGGATGATTGAGTAGTGGCTTGGTTATAGGCTATAGATGAAGTATTTTGGACAGAGGAGTGTGAGTGTAGGGCTGATTGAGTGGTTATTTGGGTGTATGGGGTGTATTTGGAGCTAGAATAGTGATTTTGGCTTGGATGAAATTGGTTTTGTTGGTTGGGGCTGATTTGGATGAAATTGATAGAATGTATGGGCTGTAAATGACTTATTAGAGTGAGAGAGGGGCTATTGTAGTTGGTTTCTCAAATACCCATGTGTTGTAGGCCTTAAAAATGGGATTTTGGAGTTTTTTGAGTGCTTGAAATGGGATGATCAGTGAAGAACAATGGCTGATTGAGATGTGTATATGGGTTTGAAGATGATTTATGAGCAGTAGGCTAAGAGATGAGTGATTTCTTCAAAGACCCATGAGATTTAGGCCTTTAAAAGAAGGTTTTGAGGTGTTTTGGAAGTTGAAGATGATGAAAATGGATGAGAGAGAGGTTAAAACGTGATTGAAGAGATGAGAGAGAGTGGAGAGGGTCTGGTGGGGGGTGTGAGGGAGAGATAATCAGCCAAGGGGTCCTTAAACAATGGGTGGGGGTGGTTTATATAGAGAGTTTTTGGGGGGAATTTGAAATTTGCAATTCAAGTTGGAGAGGGAAAACAAGTCGTTTTGGTAAAACGAGCACATCACCCTTATTTCAAAACGGATTGAGACGTATTATATATCAGTAAAGAGGGTTTTGAATGTACTAGACGATGATGTAGGCTTAGGCTTGTTTTGAAGAGCATTTTGGATGGTTTGAAGGGTATTTTGGTCATTTTGGTTGGTTTAGGTTGTTCTAGGAGGGTTTAGAATGGTTTAGGGTGGTTTGGTAAGTTCAAGCCTTGTTCTTAGCCTCAAGGTATGTACGGTTAGTCTATTTCATCATCGGGAATGCTTGATAAGTTTCTTGGGTCAAAATCGAGGTGTCTACACAAAGCAACATCGTGGTATTATGCCAGGGTCGCACAAGTACAACACAGTGAGCATGGACGCTCAATAGATAACCCTACCCCATTCTTAAACTAGCAATTCTAGAACAATATAGGTGGTAGGTAAACAGTTGAAAATCATTTATAGGAAACAATAAGTTCATGCGTAGTCAAATATCAGTTGTCAAATCAAATCAGAGTGCAGTGTCAATATCTCGTATCAGTTTCTCATAACAGCATTCTTCTTTAAATTTCATCCATGTTATCATCTCGTATCATTCGAAAGTTATTGGCCCTTTCTGACGGTCACCAACCTTTCCACTCGAAGTCCCGGCTGCTCATATCACTGAATTCAACTAGTCTGTTTATAAGGTCTGTTCACTCCACGTCTCACACGACATAGTCCCGGCAGCCTTATATCCCTGAACTCTACCAGTCTATTTATAAGGTCCGCCCACCATGTGTTGTACACGTTTAGCACTAAAGACAACCAGTTCTCCCGCGAATCTGGGACAGTGCTTAAACGGTACTACCGCATTCAATTGTGCACACTTAGCACCAAAGACAACCAGTTCTCCCGCAAATCTGGGACAGTGCTCAAACGGTACTACCGCATTCAATTGTACACACTTAGCACCAAAGACAACCAGTTCTCCCGCGAATCTGGGACAGTGCTCAAGCGGTACTACCGCATTCAATTCAAACCATTTCATCAATTCCGTTTTCATTCTCATTTCTCATTAATCAATCAATCAATCAATCGTTCACGTTCTCGTAAAATGTGTTGTGTCGTATCATCTCGTGAAGTGTGCACATACCATAATTTTCATAAAAATCCTCCGTTTTAAATCGTTTCACGATAAATCTTCTGTTTAAAATCATTTCACGATAACCGTGTTACTTTAGGTATAAAATCTCATTGGTGACTTTCTTTAGACAAATGAGATAACCAGAAGAGTCCAAAGCCGGATGGTCGGACGAATCCAGTTACTGTCACCATTCCTTTCTTATATAGCGCGACGCTCATCTTTTTTGACAGACCCTCAAGGGTGTTAACCTTGGGTTATCTCACAGTCCAAGTACAGTCAAACCATTTTGAGGTTGTTTTAAGAAAAAGTTTAGTTGGTTGTTTTCCAAAAATCAGTCAGGCATTATAACTGCATAATTTTGAAAAGTCGATTTTCATTCGAGCATTATAACTGCATAATTTTGTTTTCCAAAAGTTCATCGGGCATTATAACTGTGTATTTTGATAAGTCAATTTCAAATCGTGCATAGTAACGACTATGTGTGATTTTCAAAGTCTAATTTTCATAAAATCGCTAATCATCCAACATAATCTCGTCTAATCATATTTAAGCACATTTAAGCATAATAATGACATATTTAAAATGAACTAGAAAATACTAATCTAGGGTTAAGATAAAGTATCTACCTTAATTCTGATGTTTAATCGGAAGCCAATTAGCTAGGTTGATTCTGGCGGCGTAACGGCTACTTGACTTGCTCAAACTACTTTCCTACTAACTTTTCTACTACTTTAGGATCATAGGGTGGTTGAAGTGGTGGAGGGTGGTGGTAGGAGGTTGAGTTTTACGAAGAACACTTCGAATCTCTCAAGAACACATGAAGAACTACAAAGGTGGTGGATGAGAGGATTTTGGTGTGCCTTTCCAAATGAAGAATCCTTGCTATTTATAGGCAAAACAATGGGTACACCCTCCCCCCAAAATGGCCAACCTTCTCCCCTCCCCACAAGTGTCCAAAAAACTTTTTGTAAAAGTAAAATTGTAGGTTTTTTAGGCTAGTTTTCGGATAAGGTCAACTTGCTAGGTTTTGTCCAAGTAAAATGGGTTCGTAGGTTCGTAGGAAATGACATATAGTGTCTAGGTTCGTTGGGTTGGGACATAGACAACTTATTATGGGGAGTTTTGGGTACTAGTTATACACACGAAACTAGTCACAGGGTGTCAAAAATATGCATACATATATATGCACATAACTTAGTAAAAGCAAACCTATGGTCAACTATTTATAGCCTTATGTAGCTATTACTAATAGGATAAAAAGTGTCTCCCATTTATTAGGGGATAAGTTTCTCTCCATCGGGACGAAAAATACCCCGTAAAGTTGGTTTGGGCGCCAAAAATACAAACTAGTGTACTACAAAAATAAATAAGGAGCTACTAGTTTTAAGGAAATAAATAAGGGTGTTTGGAAATCCCTAGGTAATCTTCCTAATAATTAGGAGAATCCGAAAAGTATAATGCTTAGGAATTTATAAGAATAAACGGCGCCGAAATGCACGAGAACGCGCATTCGGAAACATGTCCGTAAAATTATACGGCGAGGGAAGTAATTTTTCTCCCCTTTTTAACTCCCAACCGACCCCTCTCTCTCCCTCTCATAATTTCACAAAATGCCAAAATAACATGTAGTAAAAGTGTAGTCAAAGTCAACTTTGAAAAGTAAAAGTCAAAATTAGACATATGTCTAATTAGGTTTCCAAAATTAGAAATAGGTCCAAATTAGGAAATTAATGAGGTGGTGCTAGCTATAAGGAGACAAAATAAGAGTTGGGGGATTTGTAGGGCTTTCCGGATGCGATACGGTGTAATACCCGGTGTGCATGCGTTGATTTACGGCACGAAAAATTAATAAAGCGAAATAATGAATTTTTATTTGAATTATTTAAACTAAATAATAAATTATTGTAATTGGCGATATTAAAATTTAAATACTCTGAATTAATAAATAGAATTTTTATTTACGAAATTTCGGGTTATTACAATAACCACCAAGCAAACAAAGTACAAAATTATAATCAAGTTCATACTAGAAAAATACGAGAAATTATTTTTAATATGCTTTCAATCATTGCTTTGCATGGCCTCTTCACCACAAATTTGTGTAGTGCCCACACCACAATGTGTGGAGCCCACACAAATATGCGATGTAGAGCCCTATATAGCAATGCACTTGGAGCATGAAATAATCACTCAGTTAAATACACGAACAAGACGATAAAAACAACAATTTTAATACTACTACTGATTTTACCCATGCATGATCCAACTCTAGCCTTACTGTGTCAAACCCAAAGAGCTAGCCTTGATATTCCTTCGATTCAGATTTGCTCATCTCTTACAGCAATAGCATAATACCAAAGTTAATCAGCTCCGATAAATGGCAGATGCGATTTTAGCTTCGTATTCAAATGATCTTCTTCTTGAATTCATCTTTCTTACCGTTATAATTCAAAATTATAAATCCTTCAAAATTATTTGTTGCTCCTGGAGAAATTAGTTGTAATTATTTGAATATTGAAAAAAACCCTAGTTCAACTAGGTTCAATGATTTTCTATGTATGAACCCTAATAGAACATCTGACAGTCAGTAATATCAATCAATCACACAATGGAAAGCAAACAATCGTAGAACACCAAGATAAACGTGAAAACCCCTAAATGGGTAAAAAAAAACCACGGGAAGGAATAAAAAACACTATAATCCATGTGTAGCTACAAGCAATCTTACCAATGATTAGAATCCTCACAATCAAGTCTAAGAACTTCTTGCCGAATCCACGTTCACCACACCCAGTGCTTTTAACTGCCACACCCTTGAATCCACAATTCTAGGGAGATATATTTACCACTCAGTGATACATGGATCGTATCTGTACTCCAAAATGCACATCAAAATACTCTCGAAGATGAATCTTCAGCACAATAAGTCCATGGACTTTCAAAAAGTCTTCGAGAAACATGAACCCTAGCTGCCACTAGTGTTTTAATGATGAGTAGGAGCGCAGGGAACAGAATGTGGTTGTTGTGTTATAAAAAATGATCTAATAGCTGTGTATTTATAGTTGTTGAATTTGGCCATATTGCTGGACATTTTGAAAACCAATCTAAATGTTTTGCTGCCAGAAAGACTTGAAAAATGCTCGAGCCAAACATGCAGCCTTCAACTTCTTCTCCAATGTGTTCAACCCCTCTTGACTAAAACCTACCGCACTAAATGAACCATTAATGTTTTGGATTTTAATAAACATGATCCTTTACGGAGTTCCAAATAACTTCATACATTTGTTGATCTTGACGCAAGTGAAATTAAAATCAGAACTCTTGCATGATTAGAAGTGTCAGGTTTGAGGTGGTAGTTAATCAACTTACAAAGCCAACGCATCTAATTACCAGTAAGATAACGTCTACGTTAGACCAATTGAGATCATTTAGGAAGTTGGAGAAGTTGTGTATCATTTGACTTTACTACTGAAGCAATCGGATGTGCATGACATCTTTCACGTGCCTATATTGAAAATGACATCTTATACGGTTAAAGGAAAATGCAATCGATTCTGCTACAATTTGTATTTCAGCACCATTTTAGTTACTTCAGCTTTGGGCATTTCCCACTGATTGGTCCTACCCCTATTTCACCCCATCACGGTGAGCCTAGAACCTCGCGTTGGAACAAACTCAACTCGAATATCAACCTACCCTTGTTCGAAAGCTCTTTCACTGACCAAAAACTCTAAATGGTGCCCTTATGTTGTTGATTGAAGGACTAACGCCATCCCTCTTTTTACAAAGAAACAAACAATCGTTGTTGTATAATTCAAGATTGGAATGGAAGTTGAGATCTTTCTTTCACTACTCAAAAGCTTCTGAGTTGTTGGAGTTGATGGCTGTAAAGAGAAGTATTTGCCAAACCGCACAGCAATGCAGTTTGGTATTGATCAAGCTATTCCTGTTGGTGTATCAGGTTTGAATATCAGTGGTGACAATGTCAGATTCTTTGTTCTGCCAAGGTCATTTGAGCTTGGTTTCGGGGAGATGTATGAAATGGTGGGAAAATATGATAGTGAATTACAAGGCTACGATTAATGATATGGTGGTGGAAAAGAGAAATGAAATGATGTCTAAAGCTTTATTGTGTCTTAAGGAGCATGGGAATGGAGATGGTTTTCATGGATCAAGTGCATCAAAAAGTCCAATTGCATCAGTTGAGGCCTAAAAAAGTAGTGAATCAATTGTGTTAAAAATTCTAAAGGGTCTTGGGAAAGTTTCTCCAGTATCAACAATATCGAACATCAAAAAGAACAATGAGTTTGCATCTCCTAACATTCCTTCTGGGAGCAAGGAGCTAATATGTTCTGACTTAGACGATGACGACTAGGTTCCAATCATAACTCGTTACAAGAAAAAAGGGTGACGTCAGTCCAACTAGGAATTCCAAAGAATCATCTTCTGGTCAGGCAATAAAGAGCAAGGTCTCAATTGGATCAAGAAGTCTGGTGAATTGTGGGAAACCAAAATCATCCCCAGCTTCAACAAAATTGAACTTAAAACAGAGCCATTGGAAAACATGTTTTCCCAATTGTAGCAACTCTCTCTAAAGGAATACTAGTGCCAGTAGCCCCTGTAGTTCTTGGAAGTCTTTATGAGGACTTATACTATTAAAGAAAAAGCTATGGACTTTGCTACAATTTGTGTTTCAGCACCATCTCAATTACTTCGGCTTTCGGCATTTGAGCACTTCCCTTTGATTGGTCATACCCCTATTTCGCTCCATCCTAGTGAGCCTAGAATCGAGTGTTGGAACAAACTCAACTCAAATATCAACCTACCCCTCTTTCAAACAGATCTTTTGCTAGCCGCAAACTTTAAATGGCGCCCTTGCGCTGCTGATTTGGAGAACTGGCACCACCCCTCTACAAATAAACCAAACAATCAGTGTTGTATAGTTCAAGTTTGGAAGGGGAGTTGATATCTTTCTTCCACTGCTTCAAGGATTTTGAGGTTGTTCGAGTTGATGGCCGTAAAGAAAAGTATTTGCCAAACCGTGTGGCAAAACAGTTTTGTATTGATTAAGATATTCCTGCTAATGTATCCAGTTTGATAATCAGCGGTGATAATGCCAGGCTCTTTGTTCCGCCAAGGTCGTTTAAGCCTAGTGTTTTGGGGAGATATATGAAGTAGGGAAACATATGATGGTGGATCGCGACGCTGCGATTAAAGATGTGTTGTGGAAAAAAGAAATGAAATGATGTTTAAAGCTTTATTGTGCCTTAAGGAAAATGGGAATGGAGATGGTTTTCATGGATCAAGTGCATCAAAAAGTTCAATTGCATCAATTGAGGTCCAAAAAAGTAATGTATATGTTAAAAATTTTGGATCATCTTGGAAACTTTCTCCAGTTTCAACAATATCGAACATCGAAAAAAAAAATGAGTTTGCTTCTCCAGACATTCATTCTAGGAGCAAGGAGCTAATATGTTCTGACTTAGACTATAACAACTAGATTCCAATCACAACGCATTACAAGAAAAAGGGTGAAGTCAGTCCAGCTAAGAAATCCAAAGAATCATCTTCTAGTCAGGAAATAAAGTGCAAGGTCTCAGTTGGATCAAGAATTCTAATGAGTTGTGGGAAACCAAAATCTTCCCCAACTTCAACAAAATCGAACTTAAAACAGAGCCATTGGGAAACATGTTTTCCCAAATGCAGCAACTCTCTCTAAAGGAATACCAACAACCCATGTAGTTCTTAGGAATCTTTATAACGACTCATACTGTTAAAGGAAAAAGCTATGGATTCTACTACAATTTGTGTGTCAGCACCATTTCAGTTACTTCATCTTTGGGCATTTGAGTATTTCCCTCTGATTGATCCTATCCCTATTTCACTACATCCCGTGAACCTAAAATTGCGTGTTAGAACAAACTCAACTTAAATATCAACCTACCCAGCGTTCAAACAGTTCTTTGGCTGGCCGAAAACTTTAAATGACGTCCTTACACTGCTAATTTGGAGAACTGATGCCACCCCTCTTATTACAAAGAAACCAAACAATCGTTGTTTATAGTTTAAGTAAAGGCCCTTATGTTTTTCTCTCTTTGTAAAATCGTGATTTATGATCTGTTTTGAAGTGCTATGTTGATAGTATTTAGGAAGTCAACCATGTGATTTAGCTGCCGGAAGGGCTGTTTTGACTTGAAATGTGAAATACCTTACTTCTGGGTTGGCGCATTGAACCGATCTTTGTGAAAATATTTTTTGAGGATTAAGATAAAACTTTGGGCAAGTTGGGAGGGCCTATGGAGCCATATTTGAAAATACACAACTTTGAGATTTCGTAAATTTGTTAAATTTGTTCTTGGTGAGGAGAGTTGACTTTTTATCTATTTCGAATTACCATTTCTAGATCCCACTATTGTTTCTGAATGGGGGGTACTTCCTTACTTACATGTAACATTTTAATTTGGTATTTTTAAGTAGTGAAAGTTGGTATTTTTAAGTAGTGAAGTGTGAGTAAGTAGTATTGGCCTTTGTAGTGTTGTCTAGGTATTATAGTGATGTCTGCCTACTGTATAATCCAGAATCTCTGGGTATCGATACTAGGTTTTAGGGGTATCGATACCAGGTTTCAGGGGTATCGATACCCACTTAATTCCCAAAATTCCAAAACCTTCTGGTATCGATACCAGGTTGCAGAGGTATCGATACTGATGGGTTTCGAGCAAATTTTATAAAATTGATTTGGAACTTTTCACTGCATTTCATAAAACTCATTTCTCTCTCCACAGGCTTCTCTCTTCTCCTCTACCTTCTCTCTACATTTTCTCCATGATTCCTTGAAGATCTAACCTCCAATCAAGCCAAATCTTCATCTCCACTACAAGGGTTTTTTTTTTTCCCTCCATTGATTTGCTTGGAGCTTGAGTTTTGAAAATTAGGGTTTTGCTCTAAACCCATTCAAGTAGGGATTTCACTCCTTTCTCCTTATATCTATGTGTTTAGATCATTAATCTTTGATTTCTACTCCTAATCCTCGTAAATGTTGAATGTATTGCGAAAAATCTAGTTTTCTCTTTAAGTTCTTGGAATTTGGTATAAATCTCTAGAAGAGGGTTGTGTGTTTGACTTTTCTAGTATATTTATCTTCATTGATCATGGATCTAGATGATTTATGAAAAAATCCATGTTTTGATTGAAGGGTTTGTAGCTTGAATCGAGTTTGGAGCTTTTGTGATATTCTTACTTGTGCATCAAATTGTTTTCATGATAATGAAATTGGGGTATTTTTACAAGCATTTAAGGCATGGATTGGTGGTGACACTTATGGGGTGGATCCATGATGAAATTACAAATATACCCTGACTGAACAAGTTTGGCAAGACTTGATATGTTAAATTCTTGGTAAACTAATTCATTGATGGGACTGTCTATGGATTGTCTTCGTGTCTAAGTCTCTAGTTTCTAACATTCTTTAATTGATTGCTATTTTCGTGGAGTTGGGTGTTAATTATGTGTTGTTTGTTTTGCATATTCTATAAGGAACCTAAATGTTATCATGGGTCTATTGATGAAATCAAAATGTGTGGTTGTGTTGAGTAAATTGAATACTTAATGAAGAGTCTGTGGGGTCCTGAGTACCTGGAATACTTAACGAAGTATCTACGAGTCTCACGTATCTAGAATACAAAAAGTTCGATTAATAGAGAAAAGACTCGGTTTAGGCTATGGTGACTCCAGTGAATGTGCGAGTTCAAAGAAAAGTCTCGGGGAAAGCCGTGGTAACTCTGGTTTCTAGGGAAAAGACCCAGGCGAGGTTGAGGTGACCCTAGGGATTGTCTATTAGAGAAAAGACCTGGGAGAGGCCGTACTGACTTAAAACATGATGATAAATGGATACTCCCAATGAATATTGAGACTTTTAAAGTGTTTGTGTGTGTGGGTCTCGGATGTGCTTATGTGTGTGTGGAATGAGGATTTGAATAAAAAGGACTTTTGCAAATAGATTCATGCATTGTGGGTTCACCCACTTGCATAGTACACCACATACATATATAGAGTTTTTGTTAGAGATTTTTCTACTGGATAAGCGTATGTTCAACCCTATCATTTTTAGGTACAAAGCCATGATCATGGATTGGAGTGCATCATACTATTTTTGAAATCCTATTGAAGACTAGGGAGAGCTACTCAATCCCCATGTACTTTTGATATCTTGATGATGTAACTTTGACTTATCATAATTTGGAGATTTAAAAGCTTGTAGTAATTTCTCTCTCTTTTGACATTTCGGGTTGTAATACTTTAACTATATTTGACTTGTGATTTATGAAATGGATGTTTGCATTTCATTTATGGGTATTTATCGGAAGCCTTGGGATATTTTGTCATTATGAAATATATGGAAATTATGTTAAAAACTTAGGGCGTGATAAGATCTTTCTTCCACTACTTAAAGGCTTTTGAGGTTGTTGCAGTTGAAGGTTGTAAAGAGAAGTATTTGCCAAACCGCGTGGCAATGCTACCCTGTCCATATTTAATCCGGGCAAATAACTCCTCCCTAATCCAAGCCAATCCACCCCAAACCCTCTTATCCATTTCCACAATAAAACAAACCAATACTATTTTATCTTTCCTTATTACCAAAATCTTTCAAACTAAGTATTACTTAATCCCCTCTATAAATGTCACATCAATGTGGGTCCACCCTCCATAAATAATACTCTCTACTATTTTATCTCCTCACTATTTTATCCACTCAAAACTTATCTCGCATCTAATCGAGCCATTCTATCTCTAATAGTCCTAGACCTACGGGTATTCCTAATTTGTTTAGAATTAGGAAAGCTAAGGCTATAGGGCCCGAATGGCACTGTGATTATTAACACCCAAAATCTGAGGAACCTCCTACGGAGAATCAACCTTTCAAAATCCTATAAATACAACCCTTAGGCGTAAGGGACAGGTATACAACTCTTGCAATCTTATAGCTTGAGTTTGTTTCTCTTCTATGTACATCACAAAACAACTCACTTAGGCATCGGAAGATGTTGGTTGGTACCATATTTGTGTCCTTAGTTTCTTTTTACAAGTTATTGTTTGAGTAACGCCGAAAACCGATTCCTAAGGTATTATTAATTGATATCGATGAAATCAATAATAAATATCAATTAATAATGGACATATATAACTATATCGCATCATATTTATTATCTTTAAACTTCCCATTCATTTGCATGGCTTTTTCACGGTTTCACCACTGCATATGGATCATATGTTTCAGGTATATATGTGGTGGTGGTTTTTCCCTCATTCTCTAGGGTTTTTTTTTTTTTTCTTCAGAATAGGAGGTGAAGTACAACAAAAATTCCAAAAAGTAAAGTTGATGAATTAGAAGGAAAATAGCCATGTGCGCACGGCCAAAGAAAAATATCCCAACCCCGAACTCAATTCAATTTGAGATAAATAAGTGGAATGGAGAAATCAAGATCATTGTTGACCCAATAGTCTTTGCTTTGGCGCACATGTGGGAGGCAGCTAGCTAGCAGTCTTGAAATCATTATTCTGTCTTAACATACCCTAAAGACATGAAAAATTAGACATACGAATATGTGTCATGATGAGTTTACGCGTGGGCGTTTCCTCTCTGTTTAGTATTCGGATTCCACTCAGATCCGACCTTGAGATTCTCGGAACATAAGATGAATTTGTAAAACAGGGGTCCTATATTTTTAAAAAAATAAAAATAAATTTAACCTTAAAATGATAGTTATATATATATGGGACCAAAATATAAAAATAAATTTGACCTTAAAATGATAGTTACTTGGTCCCATATATATAATCGTCGTTGTTTTGATTAAAATTAGTTTTTGGTCATATTATTTTTTACACAAATAAAAAAATATCCCTTTGGTACTATGAGTTTGTGAGAGGAGAAAAATTTTATGGAGAAGGAAAAGAGTGGCCCCTTGAATTTAATCATGTACTTATTGGATATAAGGAAACTAAGCTTTTCTGCTGGGCTAGCTAGCTCATTGACCATTATAAGCAATAGATTAAATATATATTATATGTTTTGGTGTACCTATCCGAGACCCCTAATTTTGGGCTATAATTCAGAGGTTTAAGTCGGCTACCTTACTCGCCTTAGCTCAAGGCTAGCATTGGACTCACCTGAATCCATGCATAAGCATTTGATACAACAGTGAGAGGGCTGTAGACATTAGTACAGTTCTCCCCAAATTTTTTGTATTTTTATTAGTCTTTTTTGAATTTTTGTTAGATTTAAGGTATATTTTATGGATTAATCATTTGTCTACAAGAGAGGAGTCTAAAAGTGATTAAAACATAAAAAAAAAAATTATGACCAAAGCAACAAAAAAAAAACACAAAAGTTAAAAAAAATACCAACAGCTGTTATTTTGTGTCTAAGTGACACCTTATATGAACTTTTTTCAATTTCGGAACACATTTTTTACTATTTGGATTCCTCTCATCAAAACGAATGATTAATTTCAAAATTTATGAAGAACTATTAAACAAAACATTACGAAAAGTAAAAATACTGAAAAAAAAAAATATGAGGCCAAAAATTTGGAGAGATTATGAGAGGGACTAAAACACGCATGGCATCAACAAAGGGCGAGTTTATTTACCCAAAAAAAAAGGCTAAGTTTCCATTATTCACTAAATAATATTATTCGATATTTCCAGTATTTAACTAAAAATCACTATTCAAGATGAGTCATTTCTTCTAACTAAATATAGTGGCATTTTTAGTAGAAACGACCTCGTTATCTTTTGGCATTAGGCTAATGCCAAAAGATAAAAATAAATAAATAAATAACGTGAACTTGCTGAAAATGTTATGGACACATGTCATCAGTTGCATTAGTGATGATATATATGCAATTTTTGTTGCATATATTTTCTGGAAACTCATATTTCAATAGAACTAATAATATTGGTTCAATATTTGGCACCATGGACAGCTCATCATTCGAGTGGCAATGGAATATTTCTTGTTTTGTGAGGTGAAAGTGAGTTTTAAGGAAGAGCATAATCGCTTGTCCAGACTTTTAGTCAAAAGTCAATATCAATCGGGTAAGAATAATTATTTTTAGTGAAGCAATCTATCTATTTAAAGCAACTATATGTGCCCAAAAAAAAAATCAACAAATTCGCTTTCATTTAAAACTTTATATATCACGGTAACTCGGTAGTTTTTTGCTATAACTGAAGATCTCATGTTCGAATTTCTCTAGTGATGCCTCGACTTACCCGATGCTTGTAATTTATGGGAGACTGTCAGTATTCATTGCTTGCCCTTCAAAAATGGTTCATAGTGTCCTTCCCTCGGAGATGTTCCTCATCGTCATAGAGAAGGAGAAGAAGAAGAAGAAGAATTGCAAAAATATGAGTTAGCCATTGTCAGGAAAAAATGAATTTTCAATACTATATTAAATGCTTCTATAGTATTCCCTCTGTCCATTTTTAAGTGTGTTGTTTCGCAAATTCAACTTATTAAAAAATAATTATTATTACACCCTTCACATAAATTTTAATTACCTCGACTTTACACCTTTCACATCAATTTTTGCATTCACTTTCCAAAATTATTCTCCATTTTTACTCATTAACTCTTTACCCACGAACTTTTCAAAAGAGCAAAATAACAATTGTACAAACTTTTACTCATTAACTTTTTTAAAACACGTATTACTCCTTTGGCTAAAAAGAAAAAACTGGTTTTTTGGTTTTTTTCGTTTTGTCCTTATTCAATTTTTTTTTGCATTTGTTAGTTTTCGGTCGATTTTTTGTGGTTTCTTGGCTTGTCTCGACGAGAGGAATCTAAAAAGTATAAAATCATTAGCCAAACTTAAAGTTTTGTGAATAAAGACGAAAAATAATCCAAACAACTAGTTTATTTTCAGCTTTATTCAAAAAACTATTACTTTTGACCATAATTTTATACTCTTTGGATTCGGCTCGACGAGACAAATCCATAAATCACGAAAACTTGACGCAAAACTATCAAATGAAAAAAAATTGAATAAGAACAAAACGAAAAAAACCAAAAAACCAATTTTTTCTTTTTAGCCAAAGGTGGCAAAACGGAATAGTCCACAATAAACAAAGAGATGGAAAGAGTAGGACAATAGAATCTGATGAGAATGATAAGACTTGAGATATATGTTGTTGAGAAAAATGATTCGCTAAGTTGAAATGTGTGCACCTACACATTTTTGTTTCGGCAATTTAATTAGTCTTTGCATGTCATGATAAATGGATCTCAAACAAACCTCTGAGTCACTTTATTCCTATGATGGGCCGAATTCGCTCAAGGTTTCTTTCCTATTGTGTTCGACCCCGAATTGGGCCAAATGGATCATTTTATGATATGCGCAGGGGAATTAATCTTTCTTCTATCTCTTCAGTATGGATTTACAAAGATCATAATTTTTGGAATATGGTATGGAATCTAGATTTCTCGAAGCATATTTAAGGTCTTTGTCTGTAAGTGTTTAAAAGGAATCTCTTCGGTGAAAAGGGACCTAACTATTCGTCTGAACAACTTCACCCCAACGTGTCCATTATGTGACTCTGAAGAAGAAACTATCGACCACTTATTTTGCTCCTGCCATCATATGGTTTCGATCTGGAATGCTAGCGATTTTTTGCAATCTAGTCTACATTTTTCTAATGGTATGATATTTAAGGAATGGCTCTTGGATTGGCTGTTCGGCTTCGTTTGGATAGGCCGAAGCTGTTCAATTCTTTATTGTTCTCCTTTGGGCTATTTGGAAGAATAGAAATCACTTGGTCTTCTCGAATGTCCCTTTTCGTAGAGATGATGTTCTATCAATGGCAAACAATAGCGCACATTGGTTCCATAGAGCCTCGATCTCTCTGGCTCATAAAGGCCAAGCATACTCCATCACCTCACTACAAATTTTCTTCACTTATTTTAAAACTATATTGATTCATGGTCCATGCAGAGATCATGCCTTCTCCATGTGGACGGTGCTTGGAAAGAAGAAAAGGCATGGAGTAGCCTAGGATTCACAGCTAGTCTCCCAAATGGAAGTCTGATTGCGCAACATTCCATATCAACATATAGCAATGACTCTCCCCAAATAGAAATTAAAGCAATTCAACAACTAGTTAAATGAGCTTTAAATCACAATGAAAAGGTTATATTTTTTTCTAATTGTTTTAATGCCATCATGCAGCTAAAGAGGAAGATTAATTGATGTCATCAACATGACACCTTTTTTATTCATAACCTAAAAGTAGAGATAGACAAGCTGTCTTTCTGTAGAATTTCAAAGGCTAGTTGTAAGGATGTTTAGCGGGATCATCTCCTTGGCAAGCATGCTCTTGCCATTTTTATTCCACCCCAGGACACTGGGGATGGAGACCATTTTGACACCGCTAACGTTTTGACTAGTGGTTTTTGTTGTCGTTTGTTCTTCTATGTTTTCTATCTTGTCTATCCTTATATGTTTTGACTCTAGTATTTCAGGTTGTTTTTTTTATCAGTAGTATTTCAGGTTGTTTTTTTTATCAGTAGTATTTCAGGTTGTTGAGTAATGAAATTTCTACCTCATTATTGACACATATTTACTGAGTTGCGTCACTTTTTTTTATACTAAAATTTTCCCGACTCCAAAAGCAGTAAAAATTATACTTGTCAGAATTTTAAAAAAAAGAAAAAAGAAAACAAAAAGTGCATTTCAATCCGAGCCGTCGGATGCATTTTTGGAAGGTTCGGATGCACCGAACGGGTACCACGTCGCCCCCGTACCTTATTTGCGCCGAAGTTTTTCTCGTTATTAAGAGATTGTACCAGTGTTTTTATCTTATTGTTTGATAATTAAAGGTGGATGACTTTTGATTCGCAATCCATTCCTAAAGGCCCATTGTTCCGCCTCATGGGCTGATGCTCTGTAGTCAAGTTTTTTTTCCAGATCCAGGTATCCAATGGACCGACCATATCCTCTCGCACCAGCCCTCATCCAGTGACCTGGCCCATATGAAGTACTAGTACTTAGCTCCAGCCTCCATGCAACGTTTAATTAGGGACCTGTGTTGTGTCGATTCAGCCATTCAACGTACCTTTCGTGTTTTGTGCCCTATCTATCTATCTAGTTTATTAATTGTGTCGTGCCATATTACAATAAGTAATTGAAGGCCAAATTGTCCTATCTATCTAGTTTATTAATTGTGTCGTGCCATATTACAATAAGTAATTGAAGGCCAAATCAATTCATGGACAAGCGACCTGTCACGTCGTGTCCTTATCCATGCCTAATTGAGTGTCTTGTAAACGTCAACAATAAAAAAAAACCTAAACAAATATTATCAATGTCTTATTGAGTTAATTAAATCATCATTTTTTTTTTGCACCGGGTAAGTTTTATTCTCTTTCAATTAGAACAGTTATGTTCTCATCCTTTTTTAATGTAAAATGTCTCTTCTACCCTTTTTTATTATTACCTATTAATATATGCATATATTGTTTCCTAATTAAAGGGAATTTGATTAAAATTGAAGAAAATGTGTTTTCCTAACCAAGTGAGATTTTTTCGAATGTTTCAAACGGAAATAGGAGGAAATCAAAATGAATATTTGATACCTAAAATTCACAAAAATTTTATCGTATTTACTTTGATAACGACCATGTACTCATGGTAAAAAAATATCCCAACTAGTAAATATGTCCCTCAATACACTTTTTTTTTTTTGGTGAAACGGAAATTTATAAAACTAGAACAAAGAGAGTCTTAGAACAATAGCATACATAGCAAACATAAAAGGAGAAAGAGGGCTAATCCCTATAGTGCCTAGTACCTAGGGCATCTTCAATGACGAAGTGGCAAACGGATTGTAAAGAGTCCTCCGTGACACCTCCTCGATATGTTTACTTGTCTAAGTGAAAAACTACTACTGTGTCGTCAATTTAGGAATTCATATAACTTTGATTGTTTGATAGTTTTGAAAGAAAAAAAAAGAGTGAAATCTAAGGTTTAACTTTGATGTAATGACCAAGGGTTAATTTTGGAAATGATGATGGTGATCAACTTTTAAAGCTTGTAGTAATATTAGTATTTTTTTTTTTCATGTTCAATACATGCATTTTATTTGAATATTTTATTTATCAAATTTCTATTTTCTATTTGTAAATACTTCATTCGTCCCCTTTTAAGTGGTGTCCTTTTAAAAAAATATTTATTTTCTTAGACGTAAAAATATATATATTTCCCTAGACTTTTTTAAATTATTTTGTACCAAATTAAAGTAGTCAATGAAAAGAAAAAAAAAAACCCTTTCGGTATTCTTTGCTAGGTGCAAAACAGTGAGCACATGCACAGACGCACTGCTGGTTTGCATAACGTTTGTTACCTACTCAAATTATTATACCAAAGACTGATCAAAACAGAGATATTTACCCAAAAAAAAGATCAAAACAGAGACCTGACCATAAACGCTCGTCTACCTACCCAACACTCTTCTTCTTCATAAACATTCCCCTCCGAGAACCTCTCAATTTTCCTCTCTCTCTCTCTCTCTCACAACCCCTCCTTTCACCGCACCTGAAATCCAACACTTTCTTCAATGAGGCCGGCCGGGATCCTTGCCGGAATTTTCCTACTCCTAGCACTCTACTGTGGAACCGACCCCTTCAAGCACAGCGCAATCTCGTATTTCCCCGACTTCGAAGCCTACAGAGTCGAACTGCCGCCGTGGTCGGAGGTTCCGACGGATAAAGACGCCGAGAATCTGCTGCAGAAGTCGGAAATTAAGTTTCTGAACCAGGTCCAGGGCCCAGAGAGCATCGCCTTCGATCCTTTGGGCCGTGGGCCATACACGGGGGTTGCCGACGGCCGGGTTTTGTTCTGGAACGGCGAGGGTTGGACTGATTTTGCGTATACTTCGTCTAATCGGTGAGTCTTTTGCGGGGTTTTGGGCTTTGTTCTTTGAATTTGTCGGGTAAATCGCAGCACTAGACCTGTTATTTTATAATATTTCACTTTGTTCTCTTTCAACTTCGTAGTTTGAACTTTGGATTTTCAATTTAGGAAGATGCTCATCAGTTATAACAACGCATATAAAAATAGGTGCAAAGTAATAGGGTATATGTTAAGGTGTTATGAAAGATGCAAAATGGGTATTGGGAGAACAATTTTGTTGTCATTATCTCAGAGGGGCTAAGGATGGAGCGAGGGAGGCTAGTAGAAGCTATCACGCTGCTACAATTTGAAAAAATCTTACTACTATATCTACTACTACATTGAGAAAATATACACTGTATCTTCAAATTATATAGCCCCGCCCCTGCTCAATATGGCCCGCCTTTCCTATGGAAAAATCTTGGCTCTGTCCGTATGAGGGGTGGAACTATTAAAGGGCCGGTGGCATAGGCCCGCCCGGGTCCCAACCTCCTACTGATACATGAATTTTTGGGCTTTTATGTGCTATTAATCTTCAAATATGTGTGCTTCTTGGATATTAAATACTCCTCCATTCAAAAAAAAATGTTCTATCTGCAAAACGAGAACTAAAATAAATGCATTTTGGTTAAAAGATCCAAAATAATTTCATACTTTTCTCCTGATATCAATGAGTTCTTTTAACTTTTGAAAACAAGTGTCTGAGTCGTGTCCGGGTCGTGTCCATGTCCCAAGCTTCCATGACACCTATACACTAGGCTGGAGAATGTGTCGGTGCTTCTTAGCTTTGTGAAGTACATCATGCCGTCACAAACTAAAAAAGTTTAGTGTATTAGTACGCTTCACCTTCCAATTACAAAATGAGATATAAGATAATGGTGGAATGCAAACGAAGTCGAATTGAGGAGAATGCTTCTTCTTTTTTCTTTTCTTTTTTTTTTCTTTTGCTGTATCAAACCACTTTTGTGTTGTTTTTAAGTACTGCTGAAAAAGTTTAAAACTGATCTTGTGCTGTTGCCTGTTGATAAGTACTTTCTTTGTTTGCCAAAGCTATCCCACTGATAATGCTTCTATGAAAACTACTTTCTTTTCCTTTTGCATAAATTATGTTGGATGCAGGTCAGAACTTTGTGACCCAAAACCATCGCCTCTGAGCTACCTAAAGAATGAGCACATATGTGGAAGGCCTTTGGGCCTTCGATTTGATAAGAGAACAGGCGACTTGTACATTGCAGATGCATATTTTGGGCTGATGAAGGTTGGGCCTCAAGGTGGACTGGCAACATTACTAACAAATGAAGCAGAAGGGGTGCCACTGAGGTTCACTAATGATCTCGACATTGATGATGAAGGAAATATTTATTTCACGGACAGCAGCACCAAATTCCAAAGGCGGTAGGTTTCATTTACGTTCCCCTCTTTGGTTGCATGTCGAAAAAGAACAAAAATGTTCCATTTTCAAATGCTATTTGCTATTGTTTCTTTAAACATGATGCTTTCAGACAGTGGCATTTGGATCATGCATCAGGTATAGTGTTGTCAGTATTTGATCCACTACACCAAAATTAGAGAATTGCCCTTAGTCCTGTGATTGTATGTATTTGTCCCTCTACACAAATATCTAGGCTCTGCCCGTGGCCTTGGTCCTTAAGCACACTTTACTTGATCCCTGCAAATTGCTGAGAGCTGCCCCTTAGTAAATAATTAGGGCATGTTGAATTATGTTATTTACTTACTTAACTGCTGTTGGATGCTCTGCTGCTTTAATGCGAATACCTGAATTCGTTCCCCTACTTTTAATGTGGTACTTGTTTTCAGGAACTTCATGCAGTTAGTTTTCTCTGGGGAAGATAGTGGGAGAGTTCTGAAATACAATCCTAAGACAAAAGAAACCACGGTCCTTGTTCGGAATGTCCAATTCCCTAATGGTGTGTCGCTTAGCAAGGATGGTTCTTTCTTTGTGTTCGTCGAAGGGTGCCGTGGAAGGTAAAACTCTGCTCATTTTTTCACCTTGTTTAAGCACCTGGAATATGGTACTTCCCCACATGCTATCATTACGTTTCATATTTTTCACTATAAGTCCCACGTAATATTACCCCGGATTGCTACTATGTCATGCTTATTGATTTTGTTCTTTTAATTTGTTGATATCTAAATATGTGTTTATGCGTAATCTACTGGATACCCCTTTTCTTGTCTGAGTTGAGTTACCAACATGTATATCTAACGAGGGAAATAAGTATCTGGTGGAAGTTGAAATGAATCTGTAGTTGGAGAAAGCCAATTCTATCCATCGTTCCAAGATGCAGCTAGCAATAGTAAGCTGGATCAAACAAGAGTACACACTCTTATCTGTGGTGGCATAACTATCCCAAATCATATGAGGAATGCCAACATAATCATTGGGCTCAAATCTTCCTTCATTTTCGCATGCCTGAAAGCAATTCTCTTTCCTACACACAAATCCTCGAGAGGATAAGTCCACAAGCCCTCTGATGAGGCCTTCCCCTCCGAGGGCCTTGCACGTGAATGGAAACAATTTACATACACTAATTTCATCAAGGAACATATATGTTCATGACAAATCAAAATTTGTTTGGCGTTGTCAGTTACCTTTTTTCCGTCACAATAACTGATACAAGAGGTTTGTAACTTTCTCAACAAAATAATGTTTTGAACTTCGTAAGATTGTAAATATGTTTTGCCCGAGTATTAATTACATATGTTCTTTTTAATTTTGTGTGTCATTGTGTTTTGATGCGTTTCATGACATTATGTTATATATCGCTGAAAATATAAGAGCTTCATTATTCCACTGGTGTTTCGATTCAGTCTCTTAAGAAACGGAATGTCTACCATTTCGATGGAAACAAGAGAAAATTTTGTTCCTTGCTTGAAATAGCCTCTGGCAATCTTTCTGTAACTTAATTTCTGCTAATGCAGATTACAGAAGTACTGGTTGAAAGGAGAGAAAGCTGGGACGACAGAAGTCATGGCTATCCTCCCTGGATTCCCCGACAACATCAGAACAAATGAAAAGGGTGAATTCTGGGTAGCAATCCATTGTCGCCGCACAATGCATGCTTATCTCTGTGCCTTATACCCCAAACTTAGGAAATTCTTGCTCAAGCTTCCAATTCCAGCAAAGATTCACTACCTGCTCCAAATTGGGGGGCGACTCCACGCAGTAGTGGTGAAGTACAGCCCAGAGGGTAAGCTGTTGCAGATATTGGAGGACAGTGGAGGGAAGGTTGTTAAAGCGGTGAGCGAGGTGGAAGAGAAGGATGGGAAGCTGTGGATGGGAAGTGTGTTGATGCCTTTTGTTGCTGTTTACCAATTATAATAGGGTTAAGAGAACCTTCTTTGTTTTTGTGAAGTAATGCATGTTCCCAGAGGGTACGGCTGTGTGCCATCCCCGGACCTTGCTCTAGCTCCGCGAGTCTCTTTCGGGAGCTGTGACTTGAATCTTAGGCTTGTAGTAATGCATGTTCTCTATAATTATACACTGCTGTGTAAGACTATTAAGTGTTTTCCTTTGGCGGACTACATGTCCACAACTGCCTTTTGTGCATTACCAGTCTATCCTAATACAGTAAATAGTACTGAATTAAGAATGGTGATAATCAATCTGAAGTCCTAGTAAAAATAAAATTATAAATACCGAATTAAGAATCTAATAGTACTAAAATCTAGTTTTTTTTTTAACTGCGTACTAAAATTTAGTTAGATATACCATCATCCAACCATAAGCAAGCTAGACAGGCTTGGGCCCTTGTGTCTGCACCATTTAGCTTCTTTCACTTCATCTTCAGGCCCGTTCTACTAAATGGATGCTTGGGCTTTTTGGTTTATCATATTTTACTAGACAAATTATTATCCTCACATACATCAACTAAAAAGTCCAAAAAATAAAGAAGAACGGGGCTCATTTCATGTCTTTAATGTTTTTTTTCCCACCACAAATCAAAGATCCAAATACATCATCGGAGTTCTGGTATTTACTTCTTAAAATACCTGTTTTCTTTCATGTTTCGCTTTTGTTTCAATTTCAGTTTTTTGTTGCTCTCGTGTCATAGTACTCATGGTAGTAATAGCGGAAGAACATTTGAGGCCACATGAAAATGGGAAAATGAGACAGTTTCTGAAGTGCTGTAAGTGTCTTTGCGAAAATCAATTTGGAACTCATTTTTCCAAAGAAAAATAATACTAAATGTTTTTTTTTTTTTTTGGAACACAAAAAGGGTGAGAGAATATTCAGCATAGAAACTCCCCATGGGCATGACCATAGGGGCTCCCAACCGGCCAATGGAATGTCCGGTTTGAATCATAGTTAATGTCCGTGAGGACAAGCCGTCACCACGACACCACTTAGGTACAAGTGGACATGTGAGTAATGGAAGTTCTTTTTCGGGAGAGCCTGAGAAATTTAAGTTACGTACAACTTTCCAAAGATTTTAAAGTGCAATGAAAATTTTTTCCCAGGAATTTTTTTACAGTCATCTGAAAATATCTAGTATTTGGCTTTATTGAGAGACAAGTTCAGGCTTTATTGAAGGAGGGACCTAAAACAACGGTAAAGCTGCATCAGGGCCGGCCCTACCATTTCAGGGGTTCAAGACGAAGTTTGAAAATGGAAGCCCTTAAAAAAACTAGCGAAACAAAATATAAAGTCGATAAATCACTGTTTCAAAACTACATGCGTGTATTTAACACGACCCCCCCCCCCCCCCCCCCCCCCCCAAGAAATACATATATTATAAAAATAAAAAAGATCGTCCACCATCATCACTTAAACAAACTCTTCTTACAGTTTTAGCAGCAATTGACCTAGTGAAATCCTCTATTTCGTATACAAAGGCCCTCATAATCAATCTCTTCTGCCATCTCATTTTGAATGGATAAGATGGCTAGTTCATTTAATATCTCTTGTGACGTAGTTCAGAGGAGAATTTGTATTTGCAATCCTCAAGGGGGCCTCCGTGAATCGTGATATGCAATACTCTCGTTCCTTTTTTCCTTTTTTGTCCTGTGATGAAATAAGAATCTCAAATTCTGCCTATGGGCCTGTGGCCATTAAGTGTAAATTGATTGTTTTGGTTATAAAATATGCCTCTATGCAAAAATAAATAAATAAATAAACAATTAGGCTTATATACTAGGTACTAAAAAATGTTAGGCCTGACCCGTTTTTGCATCATTTTTGGGGCATAAGACGCCGGCCTATTGGGCCTTAACTCATGGCCGGCACTGGCTGCCATATTGTGGTGTTTGCAATGGTAAGGTTGAGTCATCAACTTTTCCTCGGGACCCATATGTACAGAAGCTTCGTGGTATACGCCTTTTATTAAGACAAATTCTAAAAATACAGTACTCCGTAGTAAAGTTTGTGAAGTATAGTAGTATATTTTTAGAACTTTTATGGATCTGATGCAACAGACAACAGGGTAAGGACCGTGTGTGTTTTAAGGATGACGAACTCAAAGAAAGATGGTGATAAAAAAAAAAAAAAAAACTCAAAGAAAGATGGTATGTGAAGATAGTACATACATTAAGAGATTCCAGATCTAATTAATGCACGCTAATGCGGTAATAGCATTTCGAAACTATCAAACTACACCAGGAAATCATAGATGTAATAACCCTAAGCTTAGAGACTCGTTTTGAACCAAAAATTAATCAACAAAGGTACTGAAAGTTCAACAGGAAAATCTATTTCCCAGAAAGTTCAATGGTACATGCCTTTGCAGCCCTTCGGCATATTACGAGATGCCTGAGAAACGCTACCTCTTCTTCCACGGCTAAATTGCTAGTACTAATTGTCATCTTGATCAACACTTCTGCATTTTCCAGTAGATACTCTATTAGCTTTAAATGATAAATCTTGCTCGTAAATCCTGTGAGTCCTACTTCTTTAAGATGGAGAAACAAACAAGTTGGTGTCCATTCTGGAACTGGTTCAATCCAATTTGGTTCCGCAGTTGGGCCATGGTTGACATGTTCAACGTCCTGGAGAAATAAATCATACAGTTCAGAAATATCAAAAAGAAGCACTACACATGTTACTTTTGAACTCACCTTCTTGGTGCTCACTTCCAATGCTAGATTTTCCAAATTTGGCATGCAACTGAGCAAGTAAGGTAGCCGTTTCCAGCAATATGAATCACTAACATGTAGCTCCAAATGGGTAATATTGGGGAACAATAATGGCAGGTTATTATCATCAGCATAGTCAAGGGCCTGGAAGAGATTGGATTATAAGCATAGAAATCAAATATGGATTATTTGAAAAATCGAGTAGGGATATGCTGATGACAGTTTACTGGTGAGTGGTGATAAAAGCCTCTATAGGTGCTAGAAAAGTGTTCGTTAAAACGTGAATGAGGATACGAAAATGTGAAAAGTGCCTTGAGACTTCTCCCATATTGGCATGTCCTTGCACTACAACCACCACCCAGTGATAGGTCATAAGCATGATTAGAGATGATAATATACAAAAGTGTAAAGAACAAATAAAAGGAAAACTAATTCTTTGACGGGCATGTTAATGTTGGGCCCCACACCAATTTAGTGAGAATGTGTAGTTAAGGAAGACCTCATAACTTCTCCCTTTAAACTTGACTTTAAATTGGATGGGCAAGAGATAGTGAGAGTGTGTACTAGTGTGTCTCTGTGTAACTCCTCCAATACTTTCCATTGACGGTGAATTTTCAGGAAGACTCATTTCTGTGTTTGTGTGTGTGAGTCAAAAATGAAAGGCAAGCTTACCCCCATGGTACTGGCACCTAGAGTAAGATACTTGACGTTGGAGATTCCTTTGAGAAGCACATATACTTCATTAGCACGTTCTTTAAATCCATGAGCCTCTATGCAGGAAAGCCCAACATTAATGTCTGCTCTGACTAATGAGGACAAATTCTTTAGCCAATATTGAGCAAAGTAATCATCTCGGAGTGTAAGGTGTTCAAGAATTGGTGCATTGATAATAAACTCATTCTCTGAATACTCAAAACCCTCACCTCCATCGAAATCTATCTCTAACTTCTTTAGAGCAAGCGTGGAGATATCAAAAGCCATGGATTGATTGTTACCTATGTTTCCTCCTAAGGAGAAATCTTCAAGAACAGGGCAACTACAGAAGAGCTTTTGTACCACGTCTTCTTCCGGGTAATGAAGGGACAAATGGAGGACCCTAAGATTCGGAAAACGAACTAAGCGAGGGATGTCCATTTGAAGGCAAGAACGTAGTTTAAAGCGCACCAGTGTGTTGCTAGTAAATAGATTTGGCGGCAATGTGAAATCCTCGGTGTTCTGAACATCGATATGAAGTTCTTGAACGCCACGTTTGATAGCAACACTTACCCAAGTGTTCAGACGGTCCGGATCAACTTCATCGCATTTTAGATAGAAAGTCTGAATACGTGGCAATTCATGAAAGAAAAGCACGCGATCAATGAAGTGTGGGAATTTGAAATACTGCCAACTATTGAAGAAAAACTGCAGATTGGGTACAGAAGCCCAGATCTGCTTCCACCTTGTCGAGAGAACGCAGGTTCTAACTGCATCTTCTGTTGGAACGAAAGAGAGAATGTGAATTAGAATGGAGTCTGGCAAGGTAGTGATCCTATCTGCTCTCGCGCGATGTTGTTTTGCCTTCTTTGACAATTTCCCATAATTTGAGGTCGAAGCCATTGTTCTCACTGATTCATTCTTTGCTTGTACCTGTAGATGTTGTACATTGTCACAAAAGGATTACATTCCCAGTAATCTTTTTCGTTTTTGGTTGCCGGTGAAAACATTAGAAAACAAAATCCTAATCCAGCTAGGGCTTTATTGAAACAAAAGACTAGCAGGAGGCATTCTTTGGTACCCTTATGCTTCATATTATATTATGTCACCTTGTCTCCAAAGAAGGAGGCATTCCATGGTTAAAACTGCATTGATGTGTTCTTTGAGTCACCTTGTCTCCTTGGAAGGAGGCATTCCTTGGTGTGTGGTGTACATCATACTATTATCTGCTTGTGACCATGCTTACATAGTGAAATTTGTTTTTGCATTATGGTTTATGATCCTGAACCTGCTAGTGTGGAATCTGATCAGATTTTGGTTGCTAGCTGTCTGTTTGGATTGATTGGATTGGATTGCTCACTCTTAGAAGTGATTTAACCTAGCCTTGGGGGGTTGTCCCTTGGCATGTTTGAAGCCCTTGGGGAGGGGGCGTCCTCCCATTATCCCATATGTGTTGCCCAACACTATGTTACTACTGCTGCATTATTGCACTGCTGCTGCAATATGTTACTACTACTGCTGCTGCTTCTTATGATAGATGTGATGTTGCTCGCTAAGATTTTGTTCTGGACTTGTCAAAATCAAGCAAATTGCTGCCCAATTTTCCAACCATATCCAATCTGCCCAAATTCTGCGCCATTGCTGCCACTGTGTTTGTAATAGTTGTCTGTTAGGTGTAGCCTGTAGGTTATCTTCTAGTCTCATATTGTTGAGTTTCTGATTTGAATCTGATTTGTTGCTTTTATGTTCACTGTAATTGATTAGGCAGTTCTCCCATCCATCCCTATGTAGCCGTTTGGCTCCCCATCCTAGTTTGGCCGTTGGGCTTATTTTCTTTTCTTTTCTTTTCTTTTCTGTTGTCCTCCTGGGGTATGCCCCTTGTAAGCTGTATATTCTTTTGCCTCCTTTTATTTTCAAGCTTATTTACCCAAAAAAAAAAAAAAAAATCTCATTACAGTTTAATTTTGAAAGAGAAATGAAAGCATGTGTCCAAATACACTCCTGTTCCAATTAGGTTACACTGAATTGCAACTCTACTTACATAAGAACAAGAAGTGTGATACCACTGTAATGAATTGTAGGAGATTAAGAACAGTCAAAAGACATATAATCAACTACCACCAAAAGAATATAGAAGGAAACTCGGATTACTAGGAACATCCAATGCTCTACGTTTGTACTACTAATTTAGGTTACGCTGGAATGAGAACATGATCTAAAGAAATTTCATATAAATAGTCTAACGTTGTTAGGCTTGTAAAGCCTGATTCAAATTGGGTCGCGCTTCGCTGACGAAGGCAGGGCATCGAGGGCTTTGCCCCTGAAACCTAGAAAGGATTAAGTATTGGTAACGTAAACCCTGGCTAATAAATACTTGTTATCCACAGCCGTTGATGTAACTTCAACTCTCATTCGATACATAGTGACTACTGGTGTGAGCCATGATGTACTCAACTACATCTATGGGTCTTGTGCTTTTATTTTACGTTCTTGATTATTCTTCCGGTTGTGCATTTGTTGGTTTGTCCGATTTCTCAAAAGATATGAACCTGAGTAATCATATTCAAGTCTTTCCTCTTTGTTTGTTTGTACATCTCTTTTTTCCCTCCCTTTTCCTCAATGGATTAAGCAGCAAATTCGACATGAGATTACCAGGAGTGCACGTGGTCATCGAACATGTGATTTTCCGAATTTGGGAGTCCCATTTCTCCTCAATATTTGTGAAATCTAATTCCAAACAGAGAGCATAATCAATCTTTACTCTTTTTTCTACCCAAACCCAAAATTTGAGTAAAACCACTTAAAACTCATCTCCAATGCCATACCCATTTGCCTACCCATTTTGAGTTTTACCCTTTTTCTTACCCAAATCCAAAACCTTTTTTTCTCAACACCTCTTTTACTTTCTTATTGTATTTACAAATGTGCAACATTTTAACAAAAAAAAAAACTAGATTTGGGTTTAAAAAAAGGGGTTTAACATTGGGGATGACATACCCAAAGAAGTTTTTTACCCAAATTTTATGAGTAAATTTAGGGGTCAAGAGTCAGGACTAGTGATTCTCTTACTACCAGTAATATGAAGTTCTAATGTGTTTTGGTAAGAGGTTCTAATGTCGTACCGAAACAACAACAGCATAATTCATAATGGGAAAGCAAGATAAACGATTGAGATAGAAAAATCGGAAAAGAAAAATAAATAAGAACCTGGTCCGTCGGTTGAAGTTTCAAAAAACCTAGGTTGAATCAAAGGTTGAAGAGTGGTGGACTTCAACTGCCCATGGTCTCGCTATTCCCCGGGTGATTTGAGTATTATTAAGTGAGAAAGACGAAGATTGCGAACGGTGCAGTAACCGGAGTTATAGAGGCCGAGCTGAGATCTACCTGTTCGTCTCTGTATCTATCCTTACAAATTCACCAGTTGGATTGTGGGATTTCAACGGAGAGGAACAGCCCCTTTGGCTAGCTGGGTGAGAAAAGAAAGGAAAGAACTGGTTCACCTTAACGAGAAGAAAAGAAAAGAAAAGAAAAGACTGTTGCCTCTCATCCTATCATCTAAATACGAGGGAGAAATTCTTTCCCTCCGATTCCGAGAAATTAAAGTCTTTCCTTCCGATTTCGAGGACCAAACTCCCTCCGTCGACTCTTTGGTGACCGAATTAAAGTTTCAAAACTCAAAACTGATCACAGATCTAGCTTCACGTTGTTGAGACGTAGACCGTACAAGTACGACGACGATCCAATGAGCGGGTGAACCACCGGTTGCCGAAAGTCGACGAGGATTCGTTTCTCACGGAATCTCGCCACTTTTAGCGAGAAAGGAAACTGGGAGTTGAAGGGGGTCTGCTTTCTTACCCTCTCCCACCCTCCCTCGCCTCCCAAACGTGAGATCGAATTTGTTTCCTCTCCATCTCCTTTCTTCTCTCACGGAATCGCTCTCCAAAGGGGTGGAAAAGAAATTGAGGCTACGTTTGGAAGATGGAAAAAGAAGCGGAAGAGAAGGGAAAATTAAAATCTCACATTTATTTGGTTTCTGCGCAAAAGGAGAAAGGAAAAGGAGGAGAGAGGAACATAAAGTGAAAATTAACTACTCACTTTTTTCCTCTTCTTCTCTCTAATGAATGCATTTTTTTCTTCGGCCACTTAGCCAAAAATCCTGTTAAAAAAAACTTAGCCAAAAATCCAAAACATTTGACGTTTTTTAAGGAAAGGACAAGAAACTTTTGCAATCAAACATAAAAATAAAAAATATTTGACATTTTTAAAAGGAAGAACAAGAAACTTTTGCAATCGAACATAAAGACAAAAAAAAATTAGTGAAATGTTACTAATTTTTAAAAATTCTAAATTCGAACATAAAATTCAAAAAATCTCCACCCAATCTCAGACCGACCACGACCCCACCTCTGGCGACCACTTCCGGCAACCAAAAAAATTAGTGAGATGTCACTAATTTTTACAAATTTTAATTTTGAACATAAAATTCAAAAAAATCATCATCCCACCTCCGGCCAACGACCAACCCACCTCTGGCCGACCACTTCCGGCGACCAACAAAATTAGTGAGATGTCACTAATTTTTAAAAATTCTAATTTCGAACATAAAATTCAAAAAAATCACCATATCACCTCGGGCCAACGACCACCCTCCAAATTCCTATCATATCCTATCCAAATTCCCTCCTATCCTATCATATCCTATCCAAATTCCCTCCTATCCTATCATATCCACCCTCCAAATTCCCCTTCTCAAAATACCATTTAAACACCCAATATACAAATCCACCCTTCTTAAGAGGTGGGCCCACCCTTATTACAAATTCACCCTTAAATCCGCCCTCATTATAAATTCACCCAAAATCAAATTCGTCATCCAAACGTGCTGCTGAGGGTTGAGATCAAGTCGCAAAGGATCTTTACTTGTCGCACACTACAACAAATAGTGAAGTTTCTTCTTCTTCTTCTTCTTTCTGGCACTCTAGTGAAACAACTAACCGTCATTTTATAGATTTTTAAGAATTGTGATATCAATAGAAGTACACTTTCTTAAGCAATCTGATGGTTCACACAAGGTTCTTAATACTATATTGGCTTGGGTACCGATTTTTCTACTAGTACAGTACGATACCGGTACTGCATACCGTTTCGGATTTAGCAATATATATATTAAAACAAAAAATAATAATACTCCAACAAACTAAAAAAATTACTGTTTGAATAAATGGTCTTTCTTCGACAAGGACATGGTATATATATGAGTTAATCATGGAAATAGGACACAAACTAATTTCTTAATGCCAAAAGGACAAATCACCTACACATTCCAAAAATACCCCCGCTAGCCCATGAAAGTGCCTAAACACCAAAACCTAATGAAAGTGCCTAAATCTAAACCCTAGGGTATCCTATGAAAGTGCCTAAAACACTAGGGTACCCTATGAAAGTGTAAACCACTAAAACCCTTTAATTGGAAAGTACACCCTAAGTGCCCTACCCAAAATGCCTAAATCCACTATAACCTACCCTAAAAAGCCTAACCGCCTAAAATTGAAAACCAATCCCAAATAGACAATTAATTTTGTTCCACCAGGACTCACTCACTCATGAGTGAGTGAGTGAGTGAGTGAGTGAGTGAGTGAGTGAGAGAGAGAGAGAGAGGTTAGCTACACAAGAAAACTGACACAATGACATGTCACTTTCAAGGGTATAAAATTGCCAATCAAAAAAAGGGTCTAAAACTGACGCAAGGGTTGGTCAGCAAAGGGTAAAGGGACACCGGCTTTCCCACTTTCTTTCTTTTTTTATCATTAAGGGTATTTTTGTCTAGTGTTGTCCTTGAACTCTCGAAAATTTCACATCAATGTATTAGATGCTTTAAAATAAGTTAGACTGAACTGAACACCCTTTAAAGCTCCAAACTTGGCCTTTAAGACAATTTTTTTGTTGATCCTTTTCTTTGTTGATCCTTTTCACACCCTAAGAGCATCTCCAGCCCTGACTTTTTTCTTCCCCTCAAATTTGATCAAAAAATTGAGTAAAAGTTGGTTTGGGATGAAACACTCCAGCACTTGACTCAGTATTTGAGAGGCTTCTGCCGTCTGCCACCGCTTGCCTCCGTTTGGACCCACAATCAACCACCACCGCCCACTGCTTATCGCTCACCGCCGTTCGACACTCACGATCTGTGTTCTGCTACCACCACCGAACCACCTGTTGACGATGATGGCGGCGAGAGGAGTTCTAGCAACGAGCACCACCACAAAATTACTATTGAAAATTTGGGTAAAGGGTTGAGTATTCTTTGATTTGGGTAAAGATTTGAGTATAACTCAAATTGGTATGAGTTTGATTCAAATGCTAGAGTGAGATTTGAGGGGGTTTTACTCGGACTTTGAATTTGGTTCTGATTCTAAGTTAGGGCTTGAGGTGCTCTAGCTTATCTCCATAAAGGTTACTGCACGTCTGCACCATCCCCGGCAACTTTTATTCCCCAACGCCACCCTTTTTCAGTCAATAATCCCAAGGAGGAAAAGCCATAGAAGATGGATCAGCGATAAACGGAACCAGAATTGGGAGGGAAGCATTCCCAGCTCTTCAGTTCAGAGGCATGGAGATGGAACTTGGCAGACCCACGATTCAGTTAAGAGTTAAGATAGATCAATCAGTAGTCCAGATCTGAAACAAATCAGTTCCAGAGCCAACCGGAAGTCTTAAATAGAGCTGCTAGAACCGCCAGAAATGTAGCTCTACCCTCCGAGATCTCCTTCCCCCCTCTATTGTCCATTTATTTTTCTATCTTTTCACAGGCCGGTACCACACAAATCTACAATACCGCCCGATATGCCGATATTTGCCAGTACCCGACCGGTATGGCCTGGTATTGGACACGATACAGCATTGGAGTCCTTATTACCGTTTTTATACAAAACCGTTCCGTACCAGCCAGTACAGGACGGCATTCATAACCTTGGGTTCACAAGTCCCTTTGGAAATATCAAGTTAATAACATGTTCTACCCAGAATTAGGACCGAGACAAATGGGTGAAGTACTACCAATACTAGAACAAACGATCTAAGTACTACCAATACTAGGACAGTTAATTCCATCTATTTTTATTTTCGAATCCAACAAGACATAATGCTACGAGTGTCAGATACTTGATCGTAAGTGGACAAGATCCATGTATAACTAAGATCCAAACCAAGCAGCAGCTCAAACTTCAGGAAAAAAATAAATCCTAACCCGGACATACTAGCATTGTAAGGAGATTCTTAACAACTCGAATGAACATAACTGAAACTAGAACTGCAAATGCACCAAGCCTGGATATGTACTCCACATGTTCTGGAAAATGAAACCCAACTCTCTCGTAAAATTTCATGAAAACAGAAAGGTTCTGATGATCAATCAAACCGCAAGAGATGTGTTGAAGAACGATTACTCACTTAGCATACAGAAAAAGGTCTATATAATTATGTAACTATGTGTACAAATAACTTTATGAGATATAAACAGATTTATATTCAATAGTGATGTCACAGTTTAGATATTCAAATTTAGAGCATCTGCATCTCTCTACTCCATTTATTCCGTATGAGATCGCAATCACTACATGTAATAAGTGATAACCAGCCAAAGAGAAGCGACGCATCCATGCAGCTGAAGAGGGAGTCTACCTGACATCAACGAAACAATTTTACTCAAGTAAGATCTCTCATAGGTATTTAGCAACATTAAAACATCAAAAACATACAATAATAGCAAACAAAACCCAACAATTAGAATAGGGATAGGCCTCTAAAGTTGAATTTTCCACGATCTGTTAAACCGTAAGCATTGACCAAAATAAAGTATAATAACATGTTGCTTTGCTAGAGTCTCTCCATTTTTAGTCCATCACATTTGTCTTCTTCCTGCGTAAGGAAACTGTGGAGGAATTAAATAGGCAAAACTTTCAGAATCACGATGCATATCTACATCCAACATTTTGGAACTTAGGTATAGCGTCTTGCAGAACATCAGTAACCATGTTTTGTCAACACAATACCGGCCAACAATTAAAAAGCCACCATCAGATGTTCGACCTAACAGGTATCACCGTATCAGCCAACTTCTGCGTTAGGTGGAAAATTGAGTCACCATCCTATTAGATGACCATCAGCTCCTTGAACTGTGGAATAGATATGGTATCTTGACGTAAGGGCCAAATTTCGTAATTCTAAGGGCACGGAAAAGAAGAATAAACTCAATTCTTTGACTCACCGCGGAGGAACCACATAAAAAGTCCGCAGACAAGCAGACTCAGCTTCTATTCTCGAAACAGCATGCCCAACAATCAATCCTCCTCAGTGTTCCCAATTATTCACACAAGTCAATGGTGCCATATTTAATGATATAGAACTCTTTGTTGCATGGAATTGGGTAGGGGTTTTGGGTGTAGGTATATTTCTAAGCGTTCAATTCTTCACAATTCAATGTCCAGGTACACCAGGACAGGGTAGATATTACATTTCATAATGTCCTCCTTCCACCATCAAGGGTAAAATGGTTCTTAAATGATGCCTGATATCCATTTACTTAACAAGTTTATTTCACAAACAAGTATCTGGCCTTCGAATCCCAATATGTCAGCTTAACTTATTGTTGGACAAATATATCAGGCGAGTTGAGGCTACTCCACTATGGAGCATGGTCTCAAGCCTCTCCCCCGACCCCACAAGTACACACGTGAACCTTCTAAAGTAGCGATAAAAGAAGGCATAATAATCCCATCTAAAAAGTCTTTGGCCCCATTTGCTAGCAGTTATAATCTAACTTATTTAGCTTATTTGCTCAAAAAGGCTAATGAAGGGTGTTTGTTAACAATTATTAACAATCACCTATTTTGCTTTTCAATCTTATTTGATCCCAAAAAAGCTACATTATTTTAAGCTCCAACTCGTAGCTTTTTTTTTTTTTTTTGCTTATTTTAAGTTCTTATGACATGAATGGACAAGAATCCAAAAGTGAATAAGTTATTCTTAGTCAAGTTTTTAAGGGCAATCTAGACATTTTAAGCTATTTGACAGTCTATACAAGCAAACACGTTAAACTTTTTTTACAACTTATAAAAAGCTATAACAAACAGTTACAACTTATTTTAATTTCTTTAAGCCAATAATCCAAAAGCTATAATCTAAAAAGCTAACTTACAAGTGCTAGTAAACGGGGCCTTTATATCACATTGCACATTTATATCTACACTCCAATTACCTCCCACTCCAATTACCTCCCAAGAAGATTAGTCGGTTTGCATGCAAGAGGGGCCATTGTTTGGTAGAACGATGAAAATAAGGCTGCAAGGTCAAGAGAAGCAATTTACAGCAGTAGACTTTATTGTTTCGATATTACGAAAATAATCAGCTAAAGAACCAAAGCTCATACATCCATATGGTTCCTGCTCAAGGTCTCATTTATCAATTGATATTTGATACACCTCCCAGATTGAGCAACAATTGCGTGTAACACAAGGCATTGGAAGCCCTATACCTCCCAGATTGAGCTACAATTGCTTGTAACACAAGGCATTGGGAGCCGCTGAGCTGCGGGCACGTTTCAGCCACACGAGAATTTAATACCAAGTCTCTATGCAAGCCCAAACTCATCCAAGCCCACACAAGGTCTAATATGCCCTAGGATTTCATATTCTCTGATCAGACACACAACCTTGTGACAGATATGAAAGGAAGTAGAACATGGATTACCATAAGACCATTGGATATTAAGTCCCATCCCTCGCATGAAATAAGAATATTTCCTCCAATTGCCTAACAAAAGGGGTACCCTTCCTGATCAAGAAAATACGCCATCGATTGGTTAATCTAAACGCCATACATGGTTTAGACCCAAGATCTTGGACCTCTGAATGGGGATATTCCAGATGGGGGTCTATGGTTGACCGATATTTTATATGGAATTGTGATAATAGGATCTTTTGGTATATATTCTAGACAGAGACCACATATGCCCCGTGTCAATGAGTTGCATAAGACTCGGGTTTGGGTACTAAGAAACACACACGACACAAAATTGGAATTCCAAGAGCGAATGAAATTCTAAATCTTGCCACGAAAAGCGAGAAATTTTTTCCAATAGAACCAATGAGGTTCAGACACCAAAATCCACAAGCAGTGGCCGACGCAGGATTCTCAGTGTGGAGGGACCAAATCACATGTATTCATAAATTAAAAACAAAATATAATCCTTATACGCTAATAACACACTTTTGAGGGGACCTTTCTTCATAATTTTTACAAATAAAACATAAATATATAGTAGAAATATTGAGATAATTGGGGAGTGTGCAGGGTCCTGCCCCCACATGCACCCCCCTAGGTCCGCCCCTGTCCACAAGCAAATTCTAGATACAGTAACAATTTAATGTCAAGACTAACTTTTAACAAAGAAAACTCAGCATAGGTTCCTCAAAAAGCACCTAGTTTGCAGCAGATCCTGTAGCACATGAAGTTTGTGTACCCTCATTTAAATCATTGTTAACACCAGTCACAGGAACCTGCTGGTTGCCTGAATCTGGAACTGAGCCATCATGCAAGCTAATAGATTCAGCAGCAGTGTTGGTTTCCTGCAAACTACTTGATCCAGAATCAGTGTTGATCCTGCTATTGTCTCTTATCTCAAGACGCTCCATCATGCCTGATACAGTAGAACTTCCTGAATTACCCTCTCCCTTAACTTCGGAACCGAGATCCGTCGTGCTAGTGTTGCGGGAGAAAAGTTTCTCTTTCCAACCCTTTGTGCTCTTTGTAATCGATTCTTTGTATCTTAAAAAACAAGGGGGAGAAACATGAATATATGAACATGTAGACACAGGTATTCAACAATGTTCATAACAAAGATACATCATATACCACAGCTTCCATATACCTCATTGACATTGTATTAAATCGGGATTTTAGAGATTCTGAAAATGATTGGAACTCAGATGGTCCTGCTTTATCATGACTGTCAGCGGAAGAAGTAGGAGACCTCCTATGTGATATCAATCAGATCAATGTAAATAAACAGGAAAAGCAACTGAAGAACAAAAACGGGTGAGGAGTAAAAACCCTTTCCCTGTGCTAAAAAGAAACACCTTCTGTGAATGAAATTAACTGAGAAAGACAATAGAATCAAGGTCAAGAACAGTAAATACTGATTGTGTGAGGAAGTTCCATGGTGATTAGAAGCAGGACCACTTGATCTAGATGCTGAGGCATAAATCTGATCAGCTTGACTAGAAGGTGGAGGAACAATTTGTGTGGAATCTTCTCCTCTAGTTATAAGGGAAATTGGCTGAGCTGCTGCTGCTGCTGCTGAAGAAGCTGATTCACTTTCACTACTCTGAGTTGGGGAAGACGATACAGAAGCAACAGGAGGACCATTGGCATGTGTTGAGAACACAAGATAATGGGGACGACCCTGAGCTGATGACCTATTCCTCTGACCTTCCCTCCTAGCAATGTGTCGGGTCCTCCCCATGGCAGCAGCAGCAGCTAAGTGCTGAATAATACGCTCTTCGAGTTCAGAATCAGTTCCACCAACTGGTAACTGTAGAGTGAGACAAAAGTGGATTCTACTTATCAAAATGATACATTCAGAGAGCATAAAATATACTCATTAAAAAATCTAGGATAAGTAGATTACGAACATGCTGTAATTCGAAATCCCCCAGGGTCGGATGATGAAATATTGTGGTATTTCTATGTGCATTAGCTCTAAAGCTCTTTTCCTGTTCTATAGCGTCAAGCAATTCCTGACTGCCAATAGACTAACGTTAACAACTCTCATGAAATCAAGTATCAAGCGACTGAGAGAAAATCCAAAGGAAAAAAAAAGAAAAAGAAGTGGAATAAAGAATATAACCTGCTGGGATCCTTCAAGCTGATGGGTTGCCAACACATTGGGCACTGGGAGCTTCTCTGACACCTAAATCATTAGAGTTCCGTCAGTACCGTGGACATCCATGAACTTTCAACCAAATTTAGTTCGGGCAAACAAAGATGACTGAACAAGCCATCATAGGTCCTGCGCAGCTCGAGCTTACTCATGACCACTGCATGAACATATTCCCATATGCGGCAGTGACGATACGTAATATAATGGATTCCAAAGAAAGGGTTGGAGAACAGTATCCTGGTAATACATATCACCACACCCCCAACCGCACTCCCCTCTTGAAGGGTATCAAATCCCATACGAGGATCTAAGGCCCCGGGGCCCGGATGAACGGACAAACAACAAATCAAAAAGGGAGGGAGACCACATGGGTGCGTTTTTTGCATCCGGGAAAACCATTATCCCCTCCTTATATCCATGAAAACAGGCTCTTAGTCTCCCTCTGCCGTTGCAATCAAATAACAAATATGGCTGACCATCTTAACAAACGATAAGTTCCCTCATATCATTCAAGAATTACAAGACTACCATTCAAGAATGCACTAAGAATTAGAGGACTACCATTCAAGAATGCACTGAAGATGAAACTCGTGTTTGCAACAAGTCACCTGCAAGAGGAAAGATACAGTTAATTATGGAGAAACCTAATTCAACCCGCAAAAAAGACCGTCGCCAACGTGTATACCGTCGACGGTTCACTTTCACAAAAGGCTTCAAGGCAAATGCTGCAAGCATCATCACAGGCTTCTTGGATTCCACCTTCCACAAAAGCTGCAGCCGACGTCAAATGGTTCTCGGGCTTGACACCCTCATCCATCTTTTCAACCTTCAATAAGAAGGACAAAGTTCACTACAACAAACATTCACATGATCCCAAGCAACTAACTTTTAAATTACCATATGTGCCACAATAAGAAAAATATGGACCTGTAGCAAAGGTGACAGTGGAGTGTACAGTAGGACAGTGTTTTAAATGGAAGTACATTGGTTTGTTAATGACATTTGCTGTCCATACAAGCCCGCGTTATAGATCACAGACGATAGTTGTTTCAAAAAATTGTACAATACCAAAACAGATCCGTCTAAAACCATGGATGGTACTGCTCTGAGTCTGATAAGAAACTAGTAAGTTAAGATAATTCACAACTTTTTGTTTTATAGGCCAGAGGTAATTTTACATTTTGCTCATGTCGAATTTGTAAGTGAAGGATGTTAGCTTTCTAAATAAGCAGTCCAAACCTATCAGAATATAGTCCAAAGAAGTCCAGATTATAAATTTAATAGCTTTTTCAGCAGTCTTGAAACACTATGGTATAGCACAACAATTCTGTTCCCCTGGCGCCTATGCGAATCTACTTTTAATGCCTGGCTTCTACCCGTTTGTTACATCGAGCATGTAATAAAAAATAATTAGCAGATAATCCATGTATCAGAAAGACAGGTAACTGTAAAAGGGGAGGGAATCAAGCATCAAAACGGGGAAACTTTCACAAAACACAATAGGATTGGATTATAAATATTGAAAAACATCATTCAATCAATCAAGACATTAAAGAAATCAAGAAGAGCTTAGTTATGGAATAACTTACCCATTTTAACAGAAGCAAAAACCATTTCCATAGCTTTACCAAATAGAAAACATACAATCCCCAGAGTTCAATTGCACAATTTACCAAAATCAGCCATTTTCGGAAAAAATAACACGGAAAAAGAAAAAAAGAAAGACTAATATTGAATTTAGATGCGAATACATTTTGTTGGGAAAAGAAACCCCATGAGAGAAGTTCCAGAAAGCAAATAATCGATAAATCAGGTCCAACCCAGAAAGGCAGAAATGAATGGTGAACAATTCCCCAAAATAAGCCCAATTTCAGGGAACTAATAATCTGAAATAAACAAAACAGGACCACGCCCGTGCACGCACATGTGTGTGTGTATGCATACACAAAGCTTGCAATTAATTGGTAAAAGAATTCGAATTTACCTCCATCAAAATTGCACAACGATCTTAGGTTAATTCAGACAGATCAGAGCTGTAATTGGAGAGAGCGCGAGCGCGAGAGAGAGTGGTGAATGGACAGGAAGATAGGAGAGGAAAGGTAAGGAAGAAACCCTAGGCTGCAAAGACGATGAAGCTGATAAATGTGTGTGTGTGTGTGAGAGAGAGAGAGAGAGAGAGAGAGAGAAGACTTCTCGCTCGTCTTTGCAGTTTGTCTTTTCTTCCTTTCTTTATTTCGTTCTGTACTTTCTTTTTTTCTTTGCGGTGACTGAGCCCACGCAGACCTCTCGAGAGATCATTTGGTGCTCTCGAGCTACCGCGTGACAAACTGACCGGCGGACTAGACTAGGCCACTGTCCTATCCAAATTTTAACTAGGGGGTGTTTGGCTGATCGCTTTTTTTGCATTATATCAAAACACATTTTTAGATTTTGAGGGCTATTTTACTTCTTATTTTTTACTTTTCTGATATTGGTTAACAAAATGACCTACAAAATTTATTCTAAACATTTCACAAATAATACTTCTATTGTAAAATGCATTCTGTACATTTCTCTCAAATACTCCTACTAGATTCAAAACACATTTTGATCATAATCCAAAAAGTAAAAAAGCTGAAAAATTAAAATAAAAAATAAAAATTGAAAATGAAACTCTCAAACACCCCTTAAACAAAGTACAAATTTGCTTAGCAATTTTTCTTTCAAAACCTGAGACTCGCTCATCCAAATTCCTTTGTGAATACATTTTATATGTTGAGCATCAAACATAATTTGTGTTTAGGAGTTTCATTTTTTTACTTTTCAAATTTTGTTTTTTTGTGTTTTGAATTATGATAAAAATGTATTATTGAATCTGTAAAGTATTTGAGAGATATGTACAAAATGCATTTTGTAACAAGAGTAATGATTTGGAGATATATGCAAAATACATTTTGTATGGCCTTGTTTGATAACACAGATTCAGCACTTAAAACTGAATCAATTAAGTAATAAGTCATTAAGTAGGTTTGATAACCACATTTTATGTTACTTAACAGATTAAGTGCTACTTAATATGTAGGCTAAAAAAATTGATAAAAATTAAGTAGCTTTGAACTACTTAATTCTGGCTAAATTTTTATGTGCTTACAATCAACTATCACACCGCCACCGCCGCTGTCACCACCACCACCATTCCACCACCATCACCACGACCACCACTCCACGACCACCACCACTATCACTAGCACCACCACCACCACTGCCACGCCGCCTCCACCACCACAACCACCACCATTGCACCGCCGCCGCCACACCGCTACCACCACAACTACCACCACCATTGCCACACCGCCACCACAACCACCACCACTATCACCGTTACTCATATACCACCACCACTATTGCCATGCCACCGCCATCACTTCACCACCACCGCCACCACCACCACCACTAGCATTCCACCCAGCCCACTACCATCATTACCACGCCATAACCATCACACTACCACCACTACACCACCACCATTGCACTACTATTACTCTACTGCCACCACAACTCACCACCATTCTACCACCACCATTACTCCACTGCCTCCGCCACCCCACCACCCCTCTCACCACCTCCCAATCACCACTCCACCACTACCACAAATGCATGATGACCATTACCAAAATTAAGAGACAATTAGAACCAAAAAAAAAAAATCATTTTTTTAATTCAGTGCTTAATATGTTTTATCAAACAACTTTTCAGCTTAAAAAATTCAGCATTCAGTTTTCAGTACTTAATTTTCAGCTTTCAGCTTTCAGCTTTCAGCTTTCAGCTTTCAGTTTTCAGTTTTATCAAACATAGCCTATGTCTTTATATTAAGAAAAATGGAAAAAGTGAAAAATCAAAAATCAAAAATTTCAGGGGTGTTTGAGATTCTATTTTTCAGTTCTTCCTTTTCCTTTTCTTTTTTTTTTCTTTTTGGCTTTTTGGCTTTTTAGATTATGGTCAGAATATTTTTAAATTTGAGAGGAATGTTTGAGATAAATTGTGCAGAACGCATTTTGCAATAGGATTATGGTCAAAATGAGAAGTAATAATAAAAGGAGCTCCCCACCTCTTTTTGGTTTCTAGCCTAGAAAGTTCAAAATGGAAAAAGAGTTTTAAGGGAATGAGTTGTTGTCTCCCAAACATCCAGAATTAGAAAAGGTGAATGGGAAAAGCCAAAAAGGTGGCGGCCAAACACCCCCTTCCTGTCCCCCTACTTTTGCCTTTTGTTCAATAAACTCAAAAACCGAAAATTATTTTTTGGGCTCCCTGTCAAACACCTAAAAGTAAGAAAAATGAGAAACTGAAAATGTAAAAATGAAGGATCCAAACACCCCTTAGATTTTAACTTTCTTATAGTGGTAAAACACTAAGTTTTATATTTTGCTACTGAAATAGATATAGATGCACAATGATACACGATCCTAGTAGTTAAAGTTTTTCTGTAATATTAGTAAAACAATACAAATTCGTTTATCCAATTGTCTTTCAAAACTTAACACCGGTCATCCAAATTCCACTATGAATGCATTTTTTTATGTTGAAAGGGCATCAAACATAGTAATTTAGATTTTGACTTTTATACAAGTGATAGAACACTAATTTTTATTTTGCATAGTTATGTATTTATGTAATGATACACGATCCTATTTTTATAACTGTACGTGCAGGTTTATAAAAAAAAAATGTCTGATAAGTTTTTTATATAGTACTTTTTTCAATTCGTAATGGCATTGATACCAGTTTCATATTCTGATTAATCTTTGTAATCATCGCCTGTCCAATAGTGAAATCATGTGTCCGTCCCTGATACTACCACTACGTAATGTTTCAGTCACTTCACCACCACATGTTCATTTATTTTTTATTTGTTATTTATTTGTTGGGTTAAACATGCTTGATTCAAACTAAACTTACAAAGCCTTGGGGTATTTAACCCCTACAAAATCTTGATCATATTGAAAAGCAACAACAGGTTGAATTGAACTAAAGAAAATAAAACCGAAAGACAAAGCAAGAGCAATCTTCCGAGCGGATATCAGCCGTCTTTTAGCTTCACGGCATACATGATTAAGCTTCACCTCTTGAAACCTTCCCATAAGTAACCTACAATCGGATAACCAATTGCCCAAGGATGATAAAGAGAATTACTATGATCTTGAAGGAGATTAATACAGTAGCTATGAAGGCATCTAATTCAATTTCCACAATGTGAAGCGAAAAAATTCAACCCTTCTTAGCTCTTGGAGCCCATCGCGTAGTGCCCATAATTTAGCGGCAAGGTGTGATACTGAGAGAATATTTTATTGAAAACCTATGACCCAGCTTCCTCTGCGGCCTTTCAAAAAACCCCTGCTGCACTTAAACCATCTTTATTCACTGTTTCATCTGTATTCATTTCCAATGTTTCCAAAGGAGGTTTATACCATCCAACAAAAATCGTTGATTGTTAAGGCACGGTATGTTTTGACCATTAGGCCGAAGAATGCCTGAAGGCGCGGTTAATTTGTTTGAGATGAATTCTAAATGTCATTTTGCCTTTATTGCCGAGACGCAGTTTTAGGATCAAAATCCAGTGAACCGAATGCCTACTGCCTTAAAGCCGAGGCAAGGTGAATGTTCAACCAAATGAAACCGAATGCCTTTGATGGACTTAGCTGAGGCCTTAAGACCTATTGAGCTATGTGCCATGGCGTGGTTTTTGATCGGGTTCCAATGAATTCCGACCATCAATTAGTCTTTTTCGCTATAACATTAGGATCATAATCCATTACATCTTAATGCCCTTTTTAGCCTTCAAGCAGATGCATTATAGATGATTAATTTCATTGGGCTCAAAAACACTGAATGATAGGCCTTTAGCGCCGAGATATATGAAGGAAATGATAGTTCGTTTCCTGACTGATGGGCTCAGAGCGCCAAACAATGGGCATAAACTCACGAACAATGAAACTTGTGTTATTTATCGATGGTAGCAAAAGACTTTGGTTGGGTAAATTAGCCAACCAAGTGTTATGTACTGAAAGGCTTGAGTTCGTCAAATCCACTGGCGTTCGGCAAATCCATCGAAGAGGTGTACATTATCAAATACTTATGTTCAGCCGACCCATGGCTTGTCACCAAATGACACGATAAATAAAAGGAGTCCTTTGGATGGTCTTTGGTTCGGCCAATCCATGACTTGTCAGTTAGGCGCCAAACTACGAGATGAATGAAGGAAGCCCCTCGAATGGGCTTTAGTCCAACTCGCGACATGTTGGTTAGGCGCCAAACTTGGCAATGAATGAAAGGAGCCCCTCGGATGGGCTTCGGTTCGGCCAACTCATGACTTATAGGTTAGGCGCCGAATTTTGCGATGGATGAAATGAGTCCTTCTGATGGTCTTTGGTTCGGCCAACCCATGTGTCACAACCCAACCCGAGGGTTAAGGGTCTATGACCGGCCAGTGCGTCTAAGTTACCCTAGGCCTAATTATTAAAGACAATTAGGGATAATTTATTTAAAAACCCGTTAAGATTAATGTTTGCTTCTCAAAGCTCGGTCGGTTTATCATTATCCTCACAAACAAATTCATAGCAAAAGCCTCCTTATATACATTTGACAAAATAAGCAGAGTTCTAAGTGCGGAGTCAAAGTAAGTACTTAACACTTTCACTATACATAGGCATAGCCTGATCGGAACAAACCGGCTATCAAAACAAAAGTCTGTAAGTTTGTACAGTACTATAAACACAAAAGAACTTATAAGCAAAAGGGCTTCGGATCGAGAGCAAAACCAAATACATCTACAGCTGTCGACCTGAAAAGTATGGTTTAAAATCCCGTAAGTTAAAACTCGTATGAAACACCACATATCTTATAAACATTCTAATCATGGATTAAGCCAATGTTCCAACAAAACGGTAAACCATCCTTTTCAGTTACTAAGCAATAAAAAGGGTCTTAGTAACAAGATAATAAAACTTTCAGATCGTTCATAGTCATCCCAGCTTTTCAGGATCAAGCAAAAACCATGGTGATATTAAAACATCACATTTTATAATACCCGTCAATTTCACACATCTTTCAAGAACATGTTTCGACCAGAATAAAATATGAGCGACCTCTGCAATAAAATGGAACGATGTCAAACCATTGAGATACTTGGCCCGCATCTCCCTCCCTTATAACACCAATCTGCTTTGTCTATTTAAAGTCCTCAAGCCCAGACACATATCGACATAAAAATATATATAACTTTGCCAAGATATCAACCAATATCCATGATTCAATTTAAAACACAATTCTAAAATGTTCCCACAGATATAAACACTTCAAAAATAGATATGTAAACAAGATATGCGTGTTTCACCTTATTTCCAATGACGTAACTAACAATACACACGTCTCGACTTACTCCCAACTCAGCGAATTGTGTCTCCTGGAAGAAGAACATAAGCCGTATATCACCATCAACAAGCGCTAATCCTCTAAAGCTAAGAACTATTCTCCCAAACTAAGGTTCTAAGAGATTTAACCTCTTAGAGGTAAAATAGTGGAACTTTTACTCTTTTTCTATTTTAACTTTACAAACTAGAGTACTAATAGAAAAACTCTAATTTTGTGTCTGGAAATAACATCAAGTGTAAAAACAAGTTATTGAACCATTTAGACAAATCTGTCACAGTTTCTACAAAAAATCATAACTTACTCGAATCAAATCCAAAAAGAGTGAAACCAGTGCCAAAATATGCATAACCTATAGCTTTATTCTCAGTAAAAATTACAGAATCAAACTTGGAAAGGGTTGTTTACAACAATCAAAACAAGACAACTAGTATGCAGTTCCTGGCGCAAACAAACAACCTTTCTTCAATTCTTTACTAAAAATCATATATTTATCCAAATGATTTGATTCCAATGCCAAAATATTCCTAACATCAAAGTATGCATCTTGTAAAAATCTTATGACTATCTCAATTGTGAAAGATGCCCAAAAATCAAAATAAGATTGCTCAAAACAGATTCGCGAGAAAAATAACAGGCTGTACAAAAAGAATTCATAACTAATGTTGTGTTAGTTCGTTTTACATGCTTTTGGGAGTTTTTGATCGGACTAACCCACTTTTCCAAACTATTTCGAGATATACCACACTTTTCAAACATATTTTAAAACTAATCCTTCGCACATTTCCCAAATGCGTTATGAATGTTATCTGCCATGTGGCACGCCAGATCAGCGTATATGGCAACCGTATATACCATAATCGCGCGTATTGAGACTGCGCAATAACTTTAATTATAACGCATATCCATAATGCGTTGTACGTTTAAACCAAATAAACTCTACCCCATGCGCGATCGACCAACTGTTCTATCCTCCCCCTACGCGATCTGGTACCTCACTCCTCTCATGCGCAATCAAAAGTCGAGATCTCCAACCGCGATCTCCACTTTCAGTCTCTCTCTCGCCATCTCCACCCACATCCACCACGTTGCTGTCGCAATCTCCATTGTGCATCAAGTACCCACCGCGATTTGTAAGTCTCTATCTCTCCATGCACAATTTTTGTGCATATATATGTATTTATACATGTATATACGGAATATATAGGGTTGTGTATATATATATTTGTATAAGTTTGTGCGTGTATATATATGTATGTAATGTATGTATTGTATGTATTGTATGTAAATATGTAAATGTATTTGTATATGTACTAGTGCATGCTTGTACCCAAAGGCACGACTCAACGAATTTATTATTCAATAGAGCTTCAAGTGTGCTTAACAAAGTATGTGCAAACTAATCGAGGAGGGAAGATTTCACTGTATGTGCACTCCATCTTCCTTCCATTGAGAGAGAATGCAGTTGGATGTCCCAAAAATGTTTGTTGTGGGCTGAACTTCATTTGAATTTCAAAATGCAAAAAGAGAGATGTCTTCTTTGATATTGGGGAGAGAGACGTACAAATTTGTAGTTATTTTTGCAAAATCAAAATGATATCTACTATTCTTTGGAAACTTAAAAAAACACATTACCCTTTTCTTATTTGTTTGGGGGAGATCTTCTTTATCGATTTGGTCGAGATATTGGAATTTTGGAACAAACTCTGTCCCTTGGATTAATAAATAGACCAAATCTCAGTCGAGTAATGAAGTTTAACCAGTGTGTAGAAAGCCGAAATACGTTTCAAATTTTGAATGGGGATGAGATAACTAAGAAAGTACATAATTCAAAAAATAATTTGAAAAGTGAGAGAGATGTGAAAAGAGAAATGTAATTTTGAATTTTGAAGAGTGAGAGGGATGAGATAACTAAGAATTGATTGTGTCAATCTGCCATAAAAAGAAACCTCTCCATTTGGGATTTTGAATTTTGGAAAGGAGATAGGAATATTCTTTTCACATTTCTATTAATCCGAATTGATGACCATTGGTTCAATTGAAGCTTAACTTTATAATTCAATCATAGCCCTCCCATGTGCCACGTAGGACAGTTGTGAGAGGGACAAAATGTAAAACCGCTCTATATTGTAATCTAGCTATGTATGTGTAAATGATGATGTTAAGTATTATGGTTTTCTCGTAAAATCATCTTGAATCCATATTAATCATATGATTTGTATGTAGTAAAGCTTATATTATGGAGCCTAAGGCCTTTATTTAGGAGGGGCCCATTGACGGGAGCTTATTGGGTTATCAGCAACAACATAGGTAACATGCCATATGGAATAACAATATAAGTTACTAGCTTTTACTGATTGTCGCTTTTGTAAAGACTAATACATTATGTGGTTTGGTTGTACAAATTTAGCTAAATATTGCCACAACACATTTTTTTGAAGGGGGGGCCGTCCAATAGATTGCAAGACGGTTGTTTGTCGCCGAAATGAAGCAAATTAAAAAAGGTTGCTAGCTTCGGCACCACCAGTTGCTAAGTTGGTTCAACGGGCAGGTTTTGGGGGCCTTATGGACATTTCGTTTATATCATTAGATTTGGCTTTGATGACTGCGCTACTTGAGTGTTGGCGACTGGAGACTCGCACCTTCCATTTAGGTTCAGGCGAGTGGACTGTGACCTTACAAGATGTGGAGGTGTTGCTTGGTGTACCGGTTGATGGATTACCTGTTGTGGGGAGCACATAGCAGAATTGGGATAACTTGTGCGAGGAGTTGTTGGTACTTACCCCTAGGGCTGGTTTTCAAAGGATTGGGGGCTAGGTGAAGTTGTCTTGGCTACTGGCCCATTTCAGAGGGACTTTGGTTGCCGGGTATTCGAAAGAACAAGTTCGACAGCAAGCCTGAGGTTATATTCTATTATTGATAGGTGGTATGCTCATTTTGGACGGTTCGGGAGGTTCCATACACCTTTTCTATTTGTCCTTGCTTCGGGACTTGACAATTCTGCACAGTTAGGGTACTGCGTGTCTATCCAGGCTTTATCAATTTCTTTGTCACGGATCAAAGAAGGACAACAACGACGTGGGTGGCTGTTTTATACTTTTGCAGCTTTAGGCTTGGAGCGGTTTCCTTACTTTGCTCCTGGACGTCTTGGTAAGCGGGTCCGACCACTTGGTGCTCCCCTTGGTGCACAGTATGTGTAAATGATAGTTATTTCGAAATAGTTATTTCCAAATAGAAATGTACACGATTGATGTTTGCAAAATTAGTTTAGGTTTAAACTTTTGTCAATTTTGTGCTTAGAGCGTATAGACATTTCTTTGACTTACAGAGACCAGATGAGGTATGACTATCATATGTTGTGTTATATATGTGTAGTATAAATTTTTATTGAATTTGTTGTAATGGTTCAATAAATTAATGCAAGTGGTATGGAGGCCTAATAATGAATTAATAGAGACTTTGCCTCTTAATTGTCGTGCTAGGAAGGCTATTTGGATGGCCAAGGTCCTACTCATATGTTTTTCATACGTGCAGAACAACATGTTTGATAGAGTGATGCGCCAGTTCAGTTACCGACAAACTATCCCCGATGACTGACTATCAAGCAAGGCCACACGGGTTGAATTTTAAGTCTCGGACTAACGACTATGCTGTTTTCCATGCCAATTTAGTGGCATTGTGGAATGGTAGGTTGAATCATATTGTTCCTCATGGAGATGTTGGCATTGACGTGTACCCTGTTGACAACCCGTATGTGCTTTGGTATAAGAGGATTACTCTACGTTATATTAGTCGACTTGGTGCAGCTGCAGACACTGCGGTAAGAATTTGTTAATTGATTGCATTGCATTTGTTTAATTGTGAATTCAAAAAGTAATAGAAATTGACATATGACATGTTTAAAATTCTAGATGGGTTTGTTTGAGAGGCTAAGGACCATGGATGTCAGTGACATTGAGGCATTGCGTAGGATTGGGGAGCAAGGAGTAGAATGTATGAGATATTTGAAGAAATGGTTGCGTAAGAAGCCCTTAATCCAGTCGAACCTAGTACACATGGAGGAGGATGAGAATGTGGAAAATGAGTGGGACCAGGTTGGTGAACAAGAAGGTCAACAGGAGGAGGAGCAACAGCAGCAGCAGGAGGTACACCTTGACCCTGTGCAGCAAGATGACGTTGCGGGTGGTAGTGGCTCTGTTCCGACAGCTTCATTTCAATCCCATTTACAGGTATTGGATAGCTTTCCGTTCTCACCTTTGTTGGACTTCATGAATCCTGGTTCAAACGAGCCATCTTCTTAGTCACAAACCACATTTGATGGTTGTTAGTTTGAGTCCCTGGTGGTAAATGTTGGAGGTGCAGAAGCGAGTGTCCTCGACCCACCATTGGTGAAGAAGAGGAAAAGGCTAGATAGGGATGGAGAGATAGATGTTGGAGATCAAGTGGCTTAGTTGAGAGTTGACACTCCTACTTTTGAGGGCCACCCCTTGGAGGATGTGCAGGATAAGGGTATGGTTGTTGGTGAGGGATCAGGGGTGCTGACATAGTTGGACACGCAGGCAGTGCCCTCACAGGCACAAGCAGGTTTAGATGCCCAGCCATTGGAGGAGGCGGTAGAGATTGAGGCCCAGGGAGATGGGGTAGTCACGCAGGTGGGCAGTGAAGCATTGCAACCCACCCCGCCGATTGCATTGTGTAAGGCTCGCCATGATACGCACCCGCCAGACTATGGTCGTCCAAGCTGCTTGGGGCACATTGGGGTTATGTATGGGTTTTATGTTTTAGTGAATTATGTATGGTTTTTATTACTGTTCTATGGGTATTTTGTACCTGGCTAATGAATCTTGGCTTTTGTGATGTACCACACTACTATGTTCTATGGTTGATTTGTATTTGGTCAATTAAAATAATGTTTGACTTCAAATTTAATACTCCAGTAAAACATTTTACCCATTATTAACTATTGGCTAACATATATGGTTTTTGTAAGAAAATGGGCAAACGATCCCGAATTGCCTCGTGGCCTATTCTGTTAGGTCACCCTCGGTGACACAAACCTAACGGAGCAACCCGTGTGCCAATCCGGGGTTGTTTGGCAGTTTTCGTACCAAAAAAACATAAATTTTAAGTATTAGCTTATGTTTCTAAGTTTTCATACGAAAACGGCCAAACGAGGTCGGATTGCCTTGTGGCATGTTCCGTTTGGTCACCTCGGCAACCCGCGTTAGGTCTGTGTTGCCTAGGGTGACCTAACCGGATAGGCCTCGAGGCAATCCGAGTTCGTTCAGCCGTTTCGGTACGGAAACCTAGAAAGCTAACAAAAACGGCCAAACGAACTCGGATTGTGATGCGAGTTGGTCCGTTAGGTCCGCGTTGCCGAGGGTGACCTAACAGAACAAGCCCCGAGGCAATCCGAGCTCGTTCAACCATTTTGGTACCGAAACCTAAAAATTCAAGCTAATAGCTTATAATGGGTAACAAGTTTTACTATTAAAGTTCAAGTCAGTGCTTAATTTAATTGCCGAAATACAAATCAACCATAGAACATAATAATGTACTATATCACAAAAGCCATAATTCATTATCCACATACAAAATACCCATAGAACAATAATAAAAACCATACCTAATTTACTAAAACATAAAAACAAAACATAACGTAGTAAAACATATCAAACTAGAAGTAAAACATATCAAACTAGAAGTACAATCTACTCCCCCTCCCCCCCCCCCCCCCCCCCCCGCCGCCCCCACTCTCTTCACCGTTATTCCTTAAGCAGCCTCCAGTACCACAGCCTCGCGGGTGCGTCTCACGCCGACCCTCACGAAGTGCAATCGGCGGGGTGGGTTGAACTGCTTCACTACCCACCTGCGTGACTACACCCTCTCCTTGGGCCTCTACCTCTGACTGCTCCTCCAACGGGTGGGCATCTAAACCTGCATGTGGCTATGACGACCCACCTTGTGCGTCCAACTGTGTCAAAACCCCCGATCCCTCGCAACCAACCATAACCTCATCGTGCACATCCTCCACGGGGTGGGCCTCAAAACTAGGAGCGTCAACTCTAAACTGAGCCCCACCTGATCTCCAACAGAAACCCCATCGTTCCCGTCTACCTCTTCCACTTCTTCAACAGTGGCGGGTCAAGAAAACTTGTTTCCGCACCTCCCATATTCGCCACCAGCGACTGAAACCAACTAGGATCATTAGGGGTATGTGACTTAGAAGATGGCTAGAACACATCGGGATTGATGGAGTCCAACAACGGAGAGAAGGGGAAGCTTTCCAATGACTGTATATGGGATTGAAATGAAACTGTCGGCACCGAACCACTACCACCAACAACCTCAACCTCCAACACATGCTCAATGTGTACCTCCTCCTGATGCGGTTGCTAATCCTCCTCCTGTTGTTGACCCTCTTGTTGACCAACCCGGTCCCTCTCATCACCCACATCCTCATCGTTCTCAATGTGTGCTGGGTTCGGCTCGATTGGGGGCTTCTTCCGCAGTCATTTCTCCAAATATCCATACATTCTACTCCTTGCTCCCCAATCCTATGCAAGCCTCAATGTCACTGACATCCATGGTCCTCAGCCTCTCAAACAAACCCATCTGCAATTTTAAACATGTCATATGTCAATTTCTAATACTTTATTGACTTCACAATTTAAAAAATGCAATGCAATCAATTAACAAATCCTTACCGCAGTGTCCGCAACTACACCAAGTTGGCTAATATAATGTAGAGACATCCTCTTGTACTAAAGCACATACAGGTCATTAGCAGGGTACACAATAATGTCATCATCTCCGACAGGAACAATATGATTCAACCTTCCATTCCACAATGTCGCCGAATTGGCATGCAAAACAGCATAGTCCTTAGTCCCAGACTTAAAATCCAACCCGTGTAGCATCGCTCGATAGTCACAGTCATCGGAGATAGTTTGTCGGTAACCAAATTGTTGCATCACTTTATCAGGCATGTGGTTTTGCACGTATGGAAAACATATGAGTGGGACCTTAGCTATCCAAATTGCCCTCCCAGCACGATAATTAGGAGGAAGAGTCTCTATCAATTGGTCATAAGGCCTCCATAGCACCTGCATTAATTTATTAAACATTACAAGAAATCCAATACAAATTTATAGTATACATATATAATACAACATATGATAATCATACCTCATCCAGTCTCTGCAAGTCAAAGAAATGCCTATACGCTCCAAGCACATGCGTTATCAAATCCGGTGAATGAAAGGCATCCTTCCACCTACAAAATTGACAGAACTTTAAACCGAAACTAATTTCTTAACAAACAATCGTGTACATTTCTATTTGGAAATAACATTTTTTAGATAACAATAATTTCCACATACCATGCACCAAGGGGAACACCAGGTGATCGGGCCCGCTTACCACGACGTCTAGGAGCAAAGTAAGGAAACCGCTCCCCAGCCAAAACTGCAAAAGTATAAAACATCCACCCACGTCGTTGTTGCCCTTCTTTGACCCATGACAAAAAAGTGATAAAGTCTGGATAGACATGCATTACTCCAACTTCGCGGAACTGTCAAGTCCCGTAATAAAGACAGGTAGCAAAGGTGCACGGAACTCCCCGAATGGTCGGGAAAGAGCATACCACCTATCAATAGTAGAATATAACTGCGGGTTTGCTGTCGAACTTGTTCTTCCAAATACCCGACAACCAAAGTCCCTTTGAAATGCCTCTACAACCAAGACAACTTCACCTTGCCCCCAGTCCTATCAACCCCAGCTACAGGAGTAAGTCCCAACAACTCCTACCACAAGTCATCCCAATTCTGGTCCGTGCTCCCCACAACAGGTAATCCATCAACTGGTAAACCCAGCAACACCTCCACATCCTGCAAAGTCACCGCCCACTCGCCAAAACCTAAATGGAAAGTGCGAATCTCCGACAGCCAACGCTCAAGTAGATCAGTAATCAACGCTAAATCCAATGATATGAACGGAATGTCCATAAGGCCCCCAAAACCAGCCTGCCGAATCAATTGAACAACAGGTGCTGCAGGTGGAGGTACCATCCTTTCCAAATTTGATTCGTTTCTGCGAGCAACAATCGTTTGGCAATCTATTGGACAAAAATTGTATTGTGGTAATAGTTAAGTAAAATTATACAAGAAAATAAAACATATATCAATCTTTAAAAAACCAACATTAAGTTGGTAACTTATATTGTTATCCCATTTGGCATGCGGCCGGTGTTGTGGCTGAAATGTCAATAATCTCCCGTCAATGGGCCCTTCCTGAATAATAGCCTCGGGCTCCATAATGTAACCTTTACTACAATCAAATTATTGGAATAATAAGGTGGGAAAATGATTTTACATACCTAACATCACAATTTACACATGCACATACATATAAAAATACATTTACATATTCATATATACAATGCATACATATAAATACATTTACACATGCATATACATATACAAATACATTTACACAAAAACCTATACACACACACACACACACACACATATAACTAAACCTATATATACATATACATATACACAGAAATTGTACAGTGAGAGAGAGAGAGAGAGAGACTTACAAATTGCGGTGGGTAAGTGATGTACAGTGGGAATCGCAACGGCAATGTGGTGGACATTGGTGGAGATGGGGACGGAGAGAGTGAAAATGGAGAGAGATCATGGGCGGTTTGTGTATTCTGCTAGCGGGAGTTGGAGAAGAGGAAAGGCCGATCACGCAAAGGAAGGGTTTTCTGGGTTTAAATCTATAAAGCACTTTCTATATGTGTTATAATTAAAACCTAAAACGCATTATGGATATGTGTTATAATTAAAGTTATTGTGCAGCCTAAATACGCTCAATTATGGTATATACGGTTGATGTATACGCTGATCCGGAGTGTCACATGGCAAGTAACGTTCATAACGCATTTGGGAAATGCGCGAAGGACTAGTTTTAAAATTTGTTTGAAAAGTGTGGTATATCTCGAAATAGTTTGGAAAAGTGGGTTAGTCCAATCAAAAACTCTGCTTTTGGTACCAAAATCTTCATATTCAAACGTCCTATAATAGTTGTGAAGACTTCAAAATTCAATTCATGGCGAAAAGGTTTCAAAAATAGCAATCTTTTAAGGGTCACGTAATCTGTTTCAAGATTTGTACAACTTCTTTAGAATAAAACAACTCCTAACATCTTAAAATCCTATAATTATGGTTTTTAGACATTAAGAACTAGGGTTTACAGCAGCCCATTCTAACTTAATGGTATAAAAGTGCTTGAAGAAGAAGGTTACCTAGCTAGAAAATTGAATTCCCCGGCGAAAACAACATAATAGGCTCTGACCGGTTGCCGAGAACCACCACCGCTAACCCATCGCTTCTTCTTCTTCTTTTTACTCTTTTTTTTTTCTTTTCCTCCTCTCTTCCCCTGGGTTTACCGACTCCTCTTTTTCCCTTTTACCTTTTTACTATGTAATCTTATAAACTAAACTTACTAGACATGTGTTATGTAAACATAAAAGCACTTAATTGTGCTTCTCCCATGTTTCCTCCATGTGTCAAACAATTTGACACCTAGCAACAACCGTGTATGAGTCGTGCAGTCCGGAAAACTGTCCGAGTTTCGGACTCAGAAAAATATGGGATACGCACAGTAGCATAAATGAATTGTTTTAAGAATAACCTTGTTCTCGGAATTCTAAGAAAATTTCGGAACACAGATTCCTAAACGACTGACTTTTTCACTATAAAAAGAAGTGTTTGTGACCTCGTTCTCGTCCGATACGCAAAATACAAGTTAAAAACGACCCATATTCTATGGGTTGTTGGTTAGGTGCCAAACTACACGATGAATGAAGGGAATCCCTCGGATGGACTTCGGTTTGGTCAACCCATGACTTGCTGGTTAGGTGCCAAACTTTGTAATGAATGAAATGAGCCCCTCGGATGGGGTTTAGTTCAGCCAACCCATGTCTTATCGGTTAGGAGCAGAACTTTGCAATGAATGAAAGGAGTCCTTCAGATGGTCTTTGGTTCAGCCAACCCATGGCTTATTGGTTAGGTGCCGAACTACGCAATAAATGAAAGGAGCCTCTCAGATTGGCTTTGGTTCGACTAGCTCCTCGTAGGCACGAATAGAGGTTTGTTTCCTCACCAAATTAAGCATTCGGCTCTGAAAGTCTTTGGTTCGGCCAACCGTTGGTTGGCAAGAATAGAGGTGGAGCTTGTTCCCTCCTCCAAGGAGTAGCTCTAGGAGTGGTGAAAACCTTCCGCCAATGAGTTCCTTCGATTTTTTCAACCGCCTTTTATCCTGAACGCCACTTGTTGACTTAAGCCTGATTGGACCTCTGCTCAATTTAGGGCTCAACCTTTTCCAATCGTTTCTCAAGCTGTTGTGTAATGACCCAGATCATCAAGCACCACAACAAAAGAAATAACAAGATTAAAACAAATAATTATTGAAAAGCCATTTCCCCTTCCTTCCATACTTATATAATTTCCCTTACATATTTTCCATCATTTCCTCATGTTCTTACCTTTTACCCTTTATCCCCTCCCATTTATTGCTCTCTCTTGTATTACTTTGTTCCACTTTCCTTCAACCTTTCATTATGACTTTCACCTCTAAAAATAGGCATGTCTTCCTTTAATTTCCCTTTTCCCTTTTTTCCTTCCCTGGGAACTTCTTTCCCCCTTTAGTTCTTGTCTCCTTCCATTTTATAGCCCATGATGACTCTTCACAGAAGTGATTAATTGCATGACACATGTACTCTATAAGGCCTCGTTTGATTCGCGGACTAAAATAGGTGGGATTGATAGTCTTGGACTATTTGTCTTGGGACTAATTTAGTATTGAATCTCACACAATCCCTTGTTTGATTCATGTAGGATTAACATTGGGATATCCCATGTTTTGGTCAATCCCATGTTTGGTTCCCTAAACTACATTTTGGGATTAATTTCAAGACACACACACACTCTCTCTCTCTCTCTCTCTCTCTCTCTCTCTCTCTCTCTCTCTCTCTCTCTCTCTCTCTCTCTCTCTCTCTCTCTCTCTCTCTCTCTCTCTCTCTCTCTCTCTCTCTCTCTCTCTCTCTCTCTCTCTCCACTGTGAAGATCCATGATTCCACACAATATAGATCAAACCCACAATCAAGATCCATGATTCCTCAAAAATTCATTTTTGTGTTCATTTTCTTCTAGTTTCCATGAACCAAACAAAAAGCCAAGAAACCGGTAATAATACTAAGATAATCTCAACAGGAAGTCTTCCAATTTGTTCAAGACTTGCTTTAATCGCAATTTACAAAGAAAGCTCCAAGCAAGAAAAAATTCACAAAAATCAGACAATAGAAACGAGAATCAACAATTTCCCATTGCTTTAATCGCAATTTCCCATTTGGTTACTGAGAATCAACAATTCCCATGATAAAAATCACAAAAACCAAACTCACAAATGAGAACTATTTTACCCAAATAATAGAAACAAGACCCTATGATTTCCTCGCAAATCAAACAGCCAAATCAAGAAAGCGGGTAATATTTACCAAGATAATCAACGGGGATTCTCCCATTACTAAAACCGTCCAGTAGGCATATGGGTGTCAAAATCACGGCCGCAATCGACAGAGGAGTCGCCAATGAAAAATAGGGCAGGAGCATGAGGGGGAGAATCTAGGGTTGGAGTAAGTAACAGAGGAAGCCATTGATGAGTGGAGATGAAGTTTGGTGGGAAGCCATTGATGAGTGGAGATGAGGATGAAGAGAGAGAAAGTAACAGGGAAGCCATTGCTGGAGAGAGAGAGAAAGAGAGAGAGAGAGAGAGAGAGAGAGAGCAGGCGTGAGAGGAAGAAGAAGAATGACAAACTCCTTCCGTGTTTTTTATCCGGGACTATTTAGTCCCACACCCCCCCAGGTATTACACAATACCATACGTATTGGACTAAAATTGTCCTGGGATTGTTAATCCCATGAGATTTTTCAGGAACCAAACAAGGGATAGTGCGGGATTGGATACAAATAGTCCAATCCCAGGTACTTAATACCCGAATCAAACAAGGCCTAAAACTTTAATTTTGTCTTTGTTTTTTATGCTCCTTTATCCCTCTTATAAGTAGCAAATGCCCACTCGAAGTAAATCACATGGACTCCACGAAACCTCACAATTTATCTGTATGCATTTAGTATATTATGCCTTGGTAACATTCTTCCTCTTTTTTTACTTTTCAATAAAGGCAGAGTGTTACAATATCCTCTCATTCAGAAATTTCATCCTCAAAATTTGATTTCACTCCAACCACAACATCCCAAGAATTAAACAATTCAATCCTTACACTTTATGCCTACTCACCAAGTTGGCTTCAACATGCAAACCATAGATTCTATCATGCTTCCATATGGAGACAATATTAGCATGAACATCAATATCCAATCGATTATTGTCACAATCTAACAAATTTCTTTCTTCCTTGTTTCACTTTTAATCGCATTTTATGTATTAACATAAGCCTACAAGAATGATTCCACGTATCACCACCGATATACTTGCATCTCCCTATTTCATATACATCCATCCTTACAAACAATACAAATGTCAACAAAAACTAATTAATCAATTCTAAACCAACATAGACAACTTAGCCAACACAATCAATAATATATACTAATTTTTCCCCCTCGACGTGCTCACGGCGAAGACAACCTCCATACAAACAAAATTTCACACCACAAAAGTTCTCGCCGCCAAGGCTTTATATCATGCCATTAAGCTATATTTCACGTCACTAAGGCTATACAGCACGCCACAAAGACTATGTATATCACCCCACACTAAGGCCACATAGTTCAATATGCCACTGAGGCTTATGCCATTAAAGCAGACACATACTCGAAATGCAAACTAATCATTTCTTTATAGAAACCTTTACCAGTTTGGTATCACGTCATCATGCACAAGTGTTCATAACGCCAATGTCACGGTGCATATATGTACTCTCTTTGAACGGCTAATACCCTTATTAACCATCACCACATCATGTTAACACAAGCAATCAATCGGCTCCAATTACAACTTGCATTCTATGTAACATAAGAGCTCAAGATGGTATTCACCATATCTAGTCTCTAACATCAAAATAATAGTATGCAGATTGCTATTAATTCAATACCAGAATTATCATCAAAATCTCGTCCAAAACCTCTACTTATTAAAGTCTTTGCCAAACTAAAAGAATTTATGTATCAGTAAAAAGGCCTCATATAAAATTAATGTACATAAACAAAAAAATATATTTAGATCCTAGGACAACTCCACCATCTAACAAATTAGTTCAACGATGCCAAACACAGAAAACCAAATACTAACTTATCTTTAAATTTGATGCTATTTAGTAACATATTCTAGAATGACCCATAGGCCATCATCCCAAAATTCCATACTGGCAAACAGAATCTTGGTTCAAGTTTTGATACCAATTATACCAATATCCAATCATATAACAAAACAATAAACATGCTCAAAATTTGATTAAGAATAAGTGAACTAAATTCCCCACATCCGTTGTGCACCCTATTAAGATTGAGTTTTTGTTTTAATGAAACTTTTACACAAGCTCTAAGTCCTATGTAAGACCTACTGCCTAAGCTTTGATACCACCTGTAACCGCAAGGATCCTCAAGCACCACAACAAAGTAAATAACAAGGTTAAAACATAACATTATTGAGGGCGAACTTCCTTTCATATTGAGGGCCATTTCCGCTTCCTTTCATACTTGCATAACTTCCTTTACACATTTTCCATCATTTCCTCATGTGCTTACCTTTTACTCTTCATCCCCTTCCATTTCCTAATCTCTCTTGTGTTACTTTGTTCTCCTTCCTTCAACCTTTCATCCTGACTCTCACCTCTCAAAATAGGCGTGTCTTTCTTTAATTTCCCTTTTCTTTTTTCCTTCTCCGGGAACTTCTTTTCCCCTTTCTAGTTATTGTCTCCTTCCATTGTATAGCCCATGATGACTCTTCACAAAAGTGATTAATTGCATGAAACATGTACTTCATAAAACTTTTAATTTTGTCTTTATTTTCTATGGTCCTTTATCCCTTGTTATATGTAGAAAATGCCCACTCCAAGTAAATCACATGGACTATCCACAAAACCCCATAATTTTTCTCTCTGCCATTTAGTATATTATGCCTCTGTTTCATTCTTCTTCTTCTTTTTTTTTTTGCTTTTCAATAATGGCAAAGTGTTACATGTTGAATCTAAGCCTTAGGAACTTCGAAGAGGGGAGTAAGGGAGCCACCTTCATGAGGCCCAATACAGAGGTACCCAAGATCTATAGGGGTAGCAGGAGTAGCAACATCACTACGATGAACAACTTGACCACCCATTTTTTGAACAGAAAGAGATGATTCGAGAGATTTTTGGAAGGCTTTGAGAAGTCTTTGGATCGGAACTGCCGAGAGATTCTGGGATTTCCCCAGTGGAGTCACCTATTGTGGGGCTTGTGATCCTAGGGTTGAACCTTCCTTGAACTTTCTGACTTGCTTAAAGGCTTGACCTGAGAGTTTTGCCTGAGAACTTCACTTGAGGATAAGAGCTCGGCGTCAGGGCTCTATCTAAAGGTGAGAGCTCTACCTGAGGGCTCCATCTAAGGGTGACAGCTTAGCACAAGGGCCCGGCCTAAGGGTGAAAGCTCGACCTGAAAGTGAGTGCTCCACATTGCCTCTGCCTGAAGGTTGTGTCTAAGGGTGACCGCTCTGCCTTGCTTCTGCCTAAGGGCTTCCACTAAAGGTTCATCCCAAGGGTGAGCTTTTTGCCCAAGGGTGAGCACTCATGAAGGCTCCACTTGAGAGTAAGTGCTCATGAAAGCTCTGCATTGCCTCCGTCTGAGGCTTCAACTAATCCTAACTGTTCTGCCTGACCTCCTTCCCTGCACATGAAACAATCGCATTAGCGCCTAATCGAACCGCGATTGGTGTGGAAAGGCACTCCACTGATCTAGTGAGAGGAGGAAGAAGAAGAAGGAAAGTACAAGCAAGAGATTTAGGGTTTTTAGAGAGAGTAGTGCGACGTAGAGCCATGTGGAGAGGCGTACCCTCACTGGCAGTTCCACCCTAGAGCCTAGGTGGTCATTTGAACACCCAATTATTTTTTTTGTTTCCTAGAATTTATGTAATATTTGTAGCTTAATTTTAGATCAGTTCTTTCTTGAACACCCATATAAAAAATATTTGAACACCCTACGCAAAAAAATCAGTCTACAAATCAATCCAATGAAATAAAAAGCAATCTGCACAATCGAATAGGATATCCATGGATGAATGATTGCTTGGGTAATTATACTAGAATGATATATTTGATGCGGTTGACAATGAGGCTAATATGCAACGGTCTCAAAATAGGAAAACTCGTTGAGGACCATTTTAGTATCCTACTCCCTCTGTCCCAAAGAGATAGTCCACTGCATAATATTCAATTTTCAAGTACTTCCATTCATAATTTTGTGAATTTATTCGCAACAAATTAACGATCTAAATTAGTTCTTTAATATGGTGTGAAAAATTCAAAATTACGTATCTCTTTGTAGTGAACTAACTTCTTGGGACAGAGGGAGTATATCCTTTGTTATTTTTTGGTGGCATTGTTGATAATAAAAGATTAATTTTTGTTTTTATGCAATTGAGGTTTTTAAAGATAGTTAAGATTTCTGAACACCCCTTCTTAAAAAATTTTGAGCCGCCACTGCGAACCCTTTAGGGCTATTTCTTGCACCTTTTATAAGGAGAGCTTGACTTGTCCTCCAATTACCGCCGTGCCTAGCACGCGCGGTAACCTTTCGCTGACATCACGCATGACATTTTGGATAAGAGCCATTACGCGCACATGGGCTAAGCTATCTTTGACATGTGTCACAACTATACCGTTCGGTTGTCGTCACACAAGCGTTATGGATAAGAATGAGAATGGTTACTTGTGCACACGCTGAGAGCCTTTCGTTGATCTGACATGTCATACCGGCCAAGACCGGCTTGGAGAGTGTCTGAACCCATCGGTTCGACCCAAATGATATTGTTCGGCTCTAGTTTTGATGACATGAAGAGTTGGTCCGAACCCACCGGTTTGGCCTTGTGTTACGGTTTGGCCATGTACTCTGACTTTGATAACATGTAGAGTTAGTCTGAACCCACTGGTTCGGCCATCTGCTACGGTTCGGTCATGCCTAACGAGTAAGACTGGTGAGGCTATTGATCCCTTAGGCTCTGGAGGACTATATAATTTGGCCCACTAGAAGAGCGGGGTGAATATGGAAGGTAGTTAGAGTGGGTTGATTGTCTATTTTGCCCCGTGCAATTATTCATGTCAAGTATGCTTCAATTAAATTGTATAGGGTTAGTTTTGGCCGCAAGAATGCATACACAATCTCAAATAACAAAAAAAAAATCTCAATTTTGAGGACACCAAAAAGAGGTAGCCCATTTTTATATTAGAATAGATGGCTTTGGGGATTATTCTAGACATTTAAAAGTGGGGCCTATGTATTTGTTGAGAGGAGCATGGTTCCTACTAGAGCACAAAATTATTCTTTCATCTTTGCTCCTTTTTTCCAAATTCGGCTAGGTTTGGCCTAATTACTTTTAGCAAGTGTTTTTTTTATTTTTTCGGCCATATTTTTTGTACTTTTAAAATATCACTCATTAGGACCGATAATTCATAAAATTTGACGCAAAACTAACTCAAAGTTATATACTACTAAAAAAGAAATTATTGAAAGTAATCCAATAACAAAGTTAGACCACAACCCACATTTCCACCCATCGTGCAGATATGTGTAATTTTTTCTCCGCTATTTACCTCGACTTGAAAATGTCGTCTTGACTGATTCTTTAACACGTCTAACCCTTAATCTCAAATTTAGAACCAGTCGACGAGATCATTGATTGATATACCGTTTGCTGTTGTTTAGCAGTTTCATGAGGATCAAACCAATCAAAGTTTATAACGATAAAAAATTTCAAATGAAAAACATTTCTTCTTGTTAAATGAAATTTTTCTTTGTTTTCAAAATTTCAACAATCCGGGATAGCCGAAGTAGTCAGGCTTTAGTGGATCAAAACTACATATGTCGATGTCGTAGATTATAATTTTTTTAATAATTCAGGTATCCAGGCTAACTTACTTACACCTTGATTAATCCTGAAGATTTAATTTCATTGCCCACGTGCGAAGAGCCCAATTAAAGCTATGTTATAAATTATTACTATTAGTCGGGCATGGAGAGGTTGTTGTGCACAGGCTGCACAGTAGCTACTGCGCAAAATTCGGGCCGTCCGTTGCTATGACAGGCAACCTAGATTTCAAACAAACTATATGCACGAATAGTTAACTATTGGCGCGAATAGTTTGTTTTCAATCCGAACCGTTGAAAACACTTGTGAACAGCTGTGATTCTACACTACACAGCAGCGTCCCCGCGTCCTATTAGTAGGTGGCCATACAATTGTCTCATTCTGACCCTTGTGGCAAATTCTGTATTTGAGCTGATTCATTCAATCATCCACCAGGGTTTTTTGGGCCAAGTGGGGAGGCGGTCCCATTAGAATAGGTCCATGAGACTCTTAGACCCACCTTTCACATTTACATGATTGAACCTTATTGCTCCACATCCATACATTTCTATTGCATGACTAAGATGCATAGTGTGATATTTTTGTTTCTTTTTTTATTTTTTTATTTTTTTTGCTTTCTGGTTTATCTTGCTATTTTTTCCTAAATGAGACCAAAAATGGTTTTTGACATTTTGTGTCCTGTCATCATACCCAATAACTAATTTCAATTAGCATTCTACTATTGCAACATTGATGGAAGTTAATTGAAAAGGCGATACAAGAGGTATTTTTCAAAAAAAAAAAAAAAAAAAAGAAAAATATGGTACCATTGCATCAATAATGCTACTTGTTGTCGACATGTTACTATTCATTTGCCAAAACAGCCGATGGCTCCACATTTTGTAAGAACCGTTGGACTTGCTCTAAGTACGTAATTTTGAAGTTACCAAAACATCGAACTTTTGAAGTTACCAAAACATCGAACTACTAAATCGTTATTTTACTGGGCACTAGTTTAAGTCTCTCGTTTGATAGTATTTGACTTCTAGCTTAACTGCTCATAAAATAATTCTATGCAATATTCCAAAACTCCTCATCACCGCCACGTAATTGCATTACGCAGTGGTGTTCCATTACTAATGAAGTACGGAAATAAGCCATCAAAGCATCTTCAACGAAAAACCATTTTCGGAGCCAAAGCCATAGGTTCAAGTCCGAAATTCTCTCCTTCAAAGGACTCTTGGGAGTACTCCAATGGCTGTCATATATGGCTCTACCAACGTTGGTGCACTTTTTAAAACTTTCTACCAGATAACACTTTAGCAAGCCAAAAAATTACTTCGGCTATAAAAATTGCTTGGGCCATTCCTTGCAAGGATTCTGATCTAATAGCTATTGGGATACATATTTGGGTTTGATCCAATGGTTGCTGATGGTAGCTGCCAAGTAACGGCTTTAGCATCATCGAACACTTTTGCCAAATTCCGACAAAATGACACTGATACAAGAACTATCGAAGATGCTCTAAAGAGTACAATAGGCCAAAAGGCCAAGTTTGAGGCTTTAAAAACTGTTTAGTCCAACCTAACTTATTTTAAGGCATTTAATACATTAATAGAGAATTTTTTAGGGTTTAAGGACAATACTAGAAAAAAATACCCTTAATGAACCACTACCACTCAGGCGCACCGTGTAAAAAATGTGGAATGTCGGGTCTGGAGCTTTCCCACTCGGTGGGAAATGGGAAATGGGATGGACGTAAAAAATGCGGTAGACAACTATTAATCAAAAATGATATGGGTACACCTAACTTGCACCCCACATGCACACCAAGGTGATGTGGCATACAAGGAGAAGCCCATTGTGTGGCCCACCTAAAATGATGGGTTTTTCCTTTTCTGCCACATCACCTTGGTGTACATGTGGAGTGCAAGTTAAGTGTACCCATAGCATTGTTGACTATTAATTGGGATTCATGGGAATTGGCTTGGTGATGAGAGAGAAACGTGGAATGGGTATGACAACTATTAATTGATGGGACAATGCAAGACTTTTTTTTTTTCTCTCTCATTTCTCTCTCCTCTCTCATGAGTGGTTATTAATTGATGGTACGTGACAAAATTGATTTTTCTCTCTTCAATTTTCGGGTGGGTTCAATTTTTGGATTTAATTTTAGGGGGTTTAGACTCTTTGGGGTAGGGAATAATGGGTTTAGGCATTTTGGGTTTAGGCACTTAGGGTGCATTTTCCAATTATAGAGTTTTAGTGGTTTACGCACTTTCATAGAGTACCCTAGGGTTCAGGTTTAGGGTGCATTTTTCAATTATAAGGTTTTAGTGATTTAGACATTTTCATAAGATACCCTAAGATTTAGGTTTAGGAACTTTCATTAGGTTTAGGGGTTTAGGCACTTTCATTAGGTTTGAGAGTTTAGGCACTTTCATAAAATTTGGGAGCTTTAGGCACTATTAATAGGCTAGCGAAGGCATTTTTGGAATGCGTGAGTGATTTGCCTTTTTTGACATTAAAGAATTAGTTTGTGTCATATTTTCATGATTGACCCATATATCATGTCATTGTCGAAGAAAGACTCATAAGAATAAGCTACATTGAACAGATGCTCACTGATGTAAAACAAATTTATGTTTTTTCGCAAAACTATCATCCAAACACAAACATTTAAATCAGTTCTAAAAGAAAAAAAATCATTTAAAAGGAACATACGATTAAACAAAAAACACATCAATATACACATACATATTCATATCAATCGCCATTTCTATATATTGATCCATAATGTCTAGATACGTACAATTGCCCTCCGCATCACAAACCGAACAATGTCACGGGTAGACCACTTATGCACCCCAAATGCACACCACCCTGTATGACAAATGGAGAGAGTGCACAAATGATGTATCCATACCATTTTCCAAACCGAACCCTTCAGTCATTTTTGGAAAAATCTCTCACATTCTTCGCTATCTCAAGGGAAAAAAGAAGAAGAAGAAAGTAGCCCACCAATCCATCTGGGTTACCTATCAATGGCTATCGTGTCATAAACCATTCAATTTCCACATCCAAAAATCAAAAACAAAAACAATACCGAAACCGAACCGAAACCATTTCCGCCGAGAAATGGACCCGACACCGGAGCACCGCAACATTGAGAGCGCAGTCAGCTCTTTCACGTTACTCAAAGCTTCATCACACCCTCTCCGGTTGCGTGTCCCGTACATACAGTTGATTACCCCTCCCTCTGCGAAGTACTCCTCCAGAAGCCAGCCCCGTAAAACCGGTCCCACATCTCCGTCTCAAAATCAACCGTCGATCCCTCTCCTTTCCTTTCGTCGGCGTCCGATCTCCCGATCTCTGAATCATTGAAGCTCGAACCGGTCCCAGCCTTGGACAACGACGACGACGACGTGGACGCCGTCGTTTGTTGCTGTTGCTGCTGTAACAAGGCGGCTTTCTTCTTCTTCATCATCTGTCTCTGCTTCTTCTTCCACGCCTTCTTACACAATCCCGTGGGGACCTTGTACACGGCGAGTAAGAGCAAGTCCATCACCGCACATGGACAGCAGCAGCAGACCGCAGCGCACTCCGCCGCCGTCCCTCCAGCCACCTCCCCCACCCTCCGCCTCTCCTCCTTCCCCGAAGCCAACGTTTTTTTCTCCCCTAGAAGCGGTTGCATCCGGTTCACCTGCGCCGGAGACTCCAGCACTATCTGCCGCGTCATCGAGTCCGGGGCTTTCAATAAAGGCCGTTACGTAATAATGGAACTCCGATATCGTTATAGCTTTACGTTTCCCAATAGCGCGATTGAAAACGCTGATGGAATCGAATCGCAACTCTGAGTTGAAATATTGGATCCCTCGCAACCTATATCGCGGGATACTGTCTGATATCGTCAACGCGTGACTATATCACCGATACCGTTATGTTTTCTAATACCGCGATTGAAAATCCTTGATTGGAGACCGATTTCTGATACGCGATTGAAAATCCTTGATCGAGTCCTATCGCAACTCGAGTGAATTTCGGGATCCGTAACAAGATCGTTTGATTTTAGAGAGATTGGGATTGGTAAGGATTTTTAATGATCGGAAAATTGGAAACAAACAAAATTGTACGCGATTCCGATAGGGAATCACGGGGAGTAGCGTTTTCTTATTCGATCGTCTATTCCTTCGATGTCAAATGGAATTCAAAAAACCCTAACTGGAGATAACGGCCAAAAGGCCAGAAAGGGAGGGGAGAGCGTTTAGAGAGGGAGGGAGAGGGAGAAGTTGGGGAAGGCTTGTGACTGCCGTAAAAGGCGGAACACGGAAATGGAATTTCCGTTTAAAATGGAGATAAATCGATAGGTGTAGATATATCTGCGGGGTCGACATATGCAGTTATTTTTCTCGTCCACTCAAAGCGAACAGGTCCTCGCACTTGTTGAAAAGATTTGTCCACCTTAAACAAATTCATAGAAGACTGAGGTTGTGTTTGGTTTGGGGTTTTGAAAAGTTTGGAAAATACTACAATACACATTTTTTATTTGGGTGTATATGATACACACTCATATAAAAGTTACGAATTTTTTGTAAAAGTTACGAATTTTTTTATAAAAGTTACTAGACACACCAAAATGTTACGAATCATTGAAAATGTTACGAATCATATTGTTGAAAAGTTACGAAAACCTAAAAAATGTTACGAATTGCTGATGAGGTGGCACAATCTGAACCTTACAATAAGTGCATATGGTACACCCAAATTAAGGATGTGTATTGTAAGCATTTCCTTTGAGTTTTGATTTTTGTAATGATTAGAAGGAGAAATAGAGATAATAATTAAAAAATAGGTATTAATGATTGGAGAGAGATAGAGAGAAAAATAAAAATAATATTTAAAAATAAGGGTAATAAAACCAGTTTTTGAAAATCAAAACGAACAAGACCTGAGTTTTTCAAAAAAAAAATTAGCAAATGAATTCACCAAGTGTTAAAATCATGATTGATTTTAGTAATTGAATTGTTAAAAATCAAACAAAAAACTCAGCCAAAGAAGGGCAGAAGGTCCGGTTCAACTGGATACTCTTCATTTAAAAAAAAAAAAAAACGCTCAAACCGAGTGTTGGGGAGGGAAGACGTGTCGATACAAAACACGCGTCACTCTGTTTGTGGCAGAGAGATTTTCTGGATACTAATAAATATCGAAACTTGGGAAGAAGATTGATTTGACCAGTCCTGGTTTCCTAAGAGCATGTGCAGCAGCATAGCAGTTCAAAAAAAAAAAAATGTGCAGCAGCATAGGAAAAGGAGCACCTTAGGGCAAGTGTAACAGCCTCCCTATCCTCCTCCCTATCTCTATTTTAGGGAGCCAAATCCAAAAAACAAGCTCCAACAGCCTCCCTAAACCCCTCCCTAAAATACAAAAGTGAATAGTACCTCCCTAAAATTCCTCCCATTTAGGGAGGCACTATTCACTCCCTACACATTTTTTTATTCTTTTTCTCTCTCTCTCTCCCACTTGCCGTAGCTTTCCCTTTTATTTTTTTATTTTTTTATTTTTTTATTTTTTATTCTCTCCCTCTCCTACTTTGTACTCATATTATATTTTATTAAAAATAGGGAGGGTAATAGAGAGGATTGTTGGAGACGTGGATTGGTAAAATGAAAAATGTGCACTGTTTATGACTTTTTTTGGAGAAAAATTTGGGTCATCTGTTGTGGATGATCTTAGCCATTTTACCTAACCAAAAAACCCAAGCGCAGCAGCCTCTGTTAACTTTATGTATTTTACCTTTTCCTTACATTTTGCTTCAGACCTTCGCTATCAATACTGGGCCCTGTTTGGATGCCGGATTTGGCACCCGGATTTGGAAAATGCCCGGATTTGTAATCCCGGACCCACTCTACTCCGGTGTTTGGGATGCCAAAATGCCCCCCGGATTTGATCAAGAATTTTCACTGTTTGGAGTACAAATCCGGGAGCACCCGGACTAGCTAACAACAGCCTCACCCCTGTCGTTAGCAAATCCGGGATGATTTGTGAATTTTTTGTACTAATTTACCCCTCCAAATCCGGGTGAGATCTAGAACTCGAAATCGGAAAGAATGGAGTTTGCCGGCTAAAACTCGACCGAAACAACCAATAGAACTCACCGGACGTCACTGGAACTCACCGGATTTGGCTGCTCTGCTGCGGTGCCCGAAACATAGCCGGAGCTTCTGGGTTTGTTCGTCGGAACTTGCCTGCTGGGTTTGTTAGCCGGAGCTGCGGGGGGTTTTCCGGTTCAGATCTGTTTTTGTGGAGAGAGAAGACCACGTTTTCTTCTGTTGGGTTTGATTCGATATAACCAATGAATGTGGGAAAATGTTCCTGTGTGTTTGTGTCTGAAACAACCAATAGTTCAATTAACTTTTATGTAAAATACTAGTTAATGTCAACAAAAAAAAAAACAAGTAGTTTAAATATATTAATGCAAATTTTTAATATCTAATAAATACAAGTGTGGTTGGAAATATATTTTTTAATATCTACTAAATTTTTAAATATATTTATGTATTTTTGTGTATTTATTCTATGTATTATGTATTTATTAATAAATTGGGGCAATTTAGTAATTTACCCTCTTATCATATCAAATCCACCCTCCAAATTCCCCTTCTCAAAATATCATCCAAACGCCTCACTAACAAATTCACCCTTCTTATGAGGTGGGGCCACCCTCATTACCAAATTCACCCTCATTACAAATCCACATTCAAATCCACCCTCGTTACAAATACACCCAAATCATCTCTGGCATCCAAACGGGGTGCTGAAGTATTGTACACCATCTACTAATTATTTATTATTTCTCTTCCTGACACACACACACTCTCTCTCTCTCTCCTCCTACTACTCTGGTCAAAGAGAGCTCAGATCCTCTGTGCTGAAAAACCCTCGTGCCTCTATGCCGAGGGGTTTTCCGGCCGTTGGATCACCCAGAAATATTAAAATATAAAAACAAAAATCACAATCCAATGGCCCAAAACCCCTGTGAAAACCCCTCAGCATAGAGACACAGGGGTTTTGGGCACAGAGAATCTGGCTCCGTTCAAAGAACGTCATTTTCCTCCTAGTCCTGTGCGAACAACACCATTCACATTTTACCTCGGCAGGAAAGGAGACAATCAAAGTCGACGGCATCTGGATCAACCCCTTAAAGATCGACATGGAAAGCTCAAGCACCGATAATGCGAGTTCTGTCTGGATTGAAACCTTGAGTGGCGAAAACTTAAGCAGCAACTACTGTGCCAATCGACGACGACTTTCGACTTTCGATCGATGACGAATGGCAAGTTCCGATCGACAGCGGTATGCTCTGATGGGACGGTACTGGGTTTTGTTTACTGATCCATCTATACATACGTACATATAAGGAACAACTTCCAATAAGGGTCCCTTATATAAGATTTTCATGCGGACCTAGCCTTTTTTTGTGTTTCCAGACCAAATTTCGACGATCCGAACCGCTCAATGTTTTTAAAAAGTGTTTTTAATGGCCTACACATACAGTTTTTATCGAAAACTGTTTGGATCAAGCCCTTCCGGGTATTTTTTTTTTTGGAGATTTCCCACGTAGCTTAAAAACACTTTTTAAAAACATTGAGCGGTTCGGATCGTCGAAATTTGGTCCGAAAAGGCTAGGTCCGCATTTTAACTTAGATAAGGGTCCCTTATTAGAAGTTTTTCGTATATATATATATATATATATATATATATATATATATATATATATATAGGGTCTCCTTCTCCTCCGGACTTCCGGACCTCCATGATCCGAGCATTTTTTTGACGATCCGATCCGTCCAATGTGTTCAGAAGGTGTTTTCAAGGGTCCTCGCGGGAAATCTTCAAAAAAAAAATACCGGGAAGGGCTTGATCCAAGCAGTTTTCGCAAAAACTTTATATTTACAGTTTTTGCAAAAACTGCTTGGATCAAGCCCTTCCTGGTATTTTTTTTTTAAGATTTCCCGCATGGACCCTTGAAAACACCTTCTGAACACATTGGACGGCTTGGATTGTGCTTTGAAGAAATAGGATGGCTTGCTTGTGATTTGGGGGTTTAGCATAGGATCAGGTTATGGGTACGTGGAGAACAGGATGGATAGAATTTGTTTTTTAGAGTTGAAATTGTAACATTCATAGGTTGGTCTAGTTCTAGAATAGTTTAATTTATTGTTTAACTTGTAGTCCTAGTTTTATATAAATAGCAATATACTTGTTATAATTAGTGTTTATGTGATTTAATTTTTTACAGGTTAGTCTAATTTGCATTGTTCGGTTACATTATCTTTGGACTTAGGTGAGTGGTTAAGTATGTTACTTACTTTCGAAACTTCCCCGTGTCCTTTAAATTGTTCTTTGAAAAATCTGGAAATGTTAATTGGACAAGCGAATTATTTAATTATATTTGGTTCTTTAAATTGACACGCGATAAAATGTATTCTTTTTGGTGAGAACTTTATGGATATTGTTGGGAACTTTTATTATTGGAAGTCCAGGGAAATTATTCCTTTAAGGTGACCCTGGCCATAAGGGAAGAGGCTCGGGTTAGGCCGGTGACCCTTTTGCTCAACGACTGTCTTTCGCCGGATCGACTTAGGGAAGAGTACCACGGTTTGCCAACACCTGGTGACTCTAAGTTCGATATCGGATCCAATTTTGAGATTATTGTTCTGTTGGCCATGGTACTATTGGTTGTGGTTCCCCATTGTTATTGGATATCATTTCGTGATCACCATTAAGATTTATTTTTATTTTATCTTACGTCGTGTGTGCCAACTTATGAATATATGGTAATTTGGTTTAACCCCTATTTTAGAACTTTATTTAATATACATGCTTGTCATTCACTGAGCTTGTCAGCTGACGGATTTAATCCAACACCATTTTCAGAAAAATCAAGTTGATAGATGAGGACTCTGGCGGCGTCTTGGGGAACTACTGTGTCGACCTCCGTAGGATATTGCATACATCGTAGCTTTGTTATTAATTTATTTTGCTTCCGCACATGGTTAAACCTTTTTGGTAAAAATTGGATTTATGGTATTATTGGTGATCATTTTTAATGTTTGGACCATGGGATGGTGTGCCCCATGCTTATGCTGAGACAAATTTAGTTTGATTTGTTTAATGATAAAATGGTCATTTATGATTATATGGTTTATTTTATTTTAAGCTTCGTAATTCATGTGTCAATTGCGTGGTTCACGGCCGGTCATTCCTATTTCGGGGTGTGACACAATGGTTCTTGTTACCTGGAATGATTTTTTTCATGCAGACAAATTATAATAGAACCCATTGCTTAAAGAACAGAACAGGGGTCGGAGACCATTGTTTTTTTATGTCTTGATGAATAGATCTTCCCAAGAAAATAATTACATGTATTCTCGTGTTTCACAAGTTGGGGTTTGGTACTAAGAATGTGTTGGAAGTAGTTCCTCCCGAACTCGCAGGCTGGAGGTTTGGCTTTAGTGGTAATATTTTTATTTATAGGCTATTTTGTTGTTAATTTAAAACTTGAGATGCATAAATTAGGTTAGACACCCAAATTGTATCAAAAAACAAATAAGGAAAATGATTTTTTTTTTTCATTTCTATAAATCCATGCATTTTTCGGTTATGTCTTATTTTATTCTGCAATTTATTTTGAGATTAAAATTTTGTTAATTTATTTAAAGCCCATAAATGCTTATTAACATTAATTTCGTGCAGCATATTCTAGCGTTTGACCGATTCACTTCTTCAAAATTCACCGCATGGCCATCCACCGTTTCTTTTATTCAAAGTATGGCCCTCCACTTTAAACGGCTAATAAAGTTTTAATGGAGTTGGTATGAGACAAGTATCGTGCTTAAATATCATAGTTAAAGTTAATTTGTCACTGTCTAGTAAGTGATATCCGTGTTGAGTTGTTCTTCGATTTTCACAAATTAAGTCAACAAAAGTATTTAAGCATGACACTGACAAATTAACTTTAACTATGATATTTAAGCACGATACTTGTCTCATACTAACTCAACACGGATATCACTTACCAGGCAGGCAGTCAGTCAAATACAAATCAACTTCCTATAACTTCAGTTTTTTTTTTTTTTTTTATCAGCATAAGTTCGTTTATTTTATTTTTTATTTTTTTTTATCAGCATAAGTTCGTTTATTTGATCAGATACAATCATCGAGTTTATATCCTTTCCTTCCTATTACCTATCCATAAAGAGAGAGTTTCATTTTCGTACTGCAATTTTACGAAACTACCCTCCTTTCATTCTGATATTAACGTTTTTTTGTCTTTTGTAATTTTCTTTGGATCAAAAATTAAAATCACTTCCGCGCATAATTTTTTTTTTTAATATTTTTTTGCACCAAATTTATAAATACCTAATAGAGATCTTCAATTCAATGCGAAAATTTTTGAAAAATTGTGTACATGAATATTTTACATTGCTCGCTTGTTAGGTTTACATCAGTGGTTTGTTGGTTTTACACTTTTCTTCGGATTAAAGTACTTCTGTGCATAATTATTATTTTTTTTTCACCTCCTGGTCCTCGTTCGACCCCAGACTTTGAGGTCGTAGGCTGATTTCTGGCTTGCTTCATAGCCAGTACCTCCTTTCTTAACAAGGCCAACTCGGCCTCAACGGTGAGGGGTGGAGGCGGAGGTAACGCCTCCTCCGAGCGGGAGTAGTGAGGTTGTCGAGGGAGAGAACATCGTCGTTCATGCTGAACGGAACGCTCGCCGTGCGGGCGTTACTGGGGCCGACGGCGTTGGACGCCACCGTAACCGTCCCATCCCTGTTGAGGGTGGGGGAGAGGGTGAGCCCCAAGTCGCTCTTGACTTGGTGGTATCTGCTGCGGTCAGCACTATTGATGTATTCTCCGGCAGTGTCGAACGCATCCATACCAAGGGAGAGGTTCGTCATCTTCTGGGCAGCTTTGGAAGAGGAATGGAGAAGGAGGAGGTCTGAGCAAGGTTGAAGGACCACCACTAAAGAGAGAAAAGAGGCTGGGAGAGATAACTCAGATCCCCAGCAGAGTCACCAATTGTGGGGGGCGCTTCACCAGAATGACCTCCTTGGCCGTCTGGTGCTGCACTGAAAGGGAGGAGCTGGGATGGACCTCGCTGAAACCTTAAAGGCTCGTCGGAGAGGAAGGCTAGAGCTCTTGGGGTACGCCGGTGGAGGACCTGCACAAGGGAGCAACCACGTTAGTGCCTGACCCGGACGGTGGTGGTCCGGGGAGGCACTCCGCTAAGTCAGCAACAGGGAGAGAAGTTTAGTAGAGAACTAGAGAGAGAAGGTGCAGCTGAATGTTCAATGTCCAGAGAGAGAGAGAGAGAGAGATCCCCCTATATGAAGGGGGTGAGAGACATATTTATAGGCGAGGGGGCGCGTGTCCCACACGCCTTTCGGGGGCCTCACGCGCCCCGTCTTTATCATCGCATTGAATGCATGGATTGACGTATGTCCCTCAAGTGGCACCTCGGCCGCTCCCCAGAGTCGTCACATGTCACTGATATTCCCATCAATCAAGTCCCCCACCCCCTGCAGGCGTAAGCTGCAGGGTTGGTGGCTTGCCATAAATGCGATGCAGGTGGGGTGGTTGAGCCCATTGATGAGCCGCTCAGACTATCAGACGTGCCTCGATCGAGCCCCTGACATCTGACGTGGCCCCCCCGGTACCGAGGTCAATCAACTCGTCCCGGGAGGCGCTCGGGAACAGGCCCCCGAGGGCGGCTATCTGGAACTCCTCGGAGCAGGCCCCTGGGGGGTCTAGCCGAGGCCCCAGGGTTTCCGAGTCCCGAGCCCCTCTCCTCACCGAGACCCGGCTAGGATATTTGTTGGCCTCCCCGGGAGGCTGTTCGGCCAGGACTAGGGGTTCCGAACCTTTCTGTGCTGCTTCGCCGAGGACAATGACCCCTTGGGTCTCCCGGCCGCTACACTATGTATTCATCTGTCTGTTGAGATCCTCTTCTCGGGTTGGCCTAGGTCCAATTCCACAAAATACATTAATAACATACTATGGCTTCCTCAATTTCCGTAAATCGATTTACTTCTAGTCCTACCATCAAGTGATCATCGGCTTAGTGTCAAACACAAGTGTTGATAAGACAAATTCAACAGTTCTCATAGCCAGTTCGTTATGTGAACTGCGCAGTTCACATAGCGAATGGACTATGAGAATTGTCTATGTTTGCTATATGAACTCCTAATGTGAATTGAGTAACAAACTCAACAGTTCTCATAGCCAGTTTGTTATGTGAACTGCGTAGCTCACATAGCGAATTGGCTATGTGAATTGTGTATTATTGTCTATGTGAACTATATGTATTGTCGCATGATGTGATGCACGTGTAAATTTTCCAAATCATCAGAGTGCAACGCGCGCATCATGAGGAAGGGGTATAATTGAAATAATAGTAACAAGCTATTGTGCAGGGCTATTATGGGCACCGAATCTAAAAACAGGTTCTATCTTTAAAAGCCTTAATATTTATTCACTGCAATAAAAAAGACTTGTTGCCTATTGCGGCACTACACCTTAGTGCTGCATGTATCGATGCAGCTTTAGGTGTAATGTGGGTGATGCACTTATTATGAGGCATTTTAAGGTCCCTCAATAGCTCTTTGTCTTTGCATTTCTAGGTGGCACAGAACTAACGGAATTCATTTCCAATGAATTGTTAAGGCATTCTAAAGTGTCGCATAAACCACATCTTTTGAGCTCAACAGAATAGCTTTCACAGCACTTTTGAGTGCCTTCTGATGTGTTCACTTTTTTTTTTCCCTTTTGGAATTTGAGATCAACCTTTGACAATGTGAAACCTTAATAACCTAGAATTTGAATTCCAACAGTATCCAAAAACAACATTAGCTATAGTCATTAACTTCAATAAAAACAACTAGTCAATAAACATCACAAGCATCCAAAGAAAGAAAACTTCATAGAAACCATGAAATAGCTAGAAACTTACTAAAGTATCTAGAACAATACCATGAAAGATGTCATGGAATAAAAAAAACAACTACTAGCGAAACCATGACAAAAATCATAAATTTAGTTTCCATGTGACATGACCGAAATCGAGAGAGAGAGAGAGAGAGAGAGAGGTGTTGCAAATATGGTGGGACAAAGATGAGAGGAGAGTTTGGGACTTTAGCTTCCCATGAAACATTAGGCCTTGTTTGGTGGCACTTCTGTTTTCTGTTTTCAGAATTTTCACAATTTAAGAAAGGAATGTTGTTTGTGTGCCACTTCCACTTTCAAATTCTATTTCTTACTTCCACTATTTATGAAATTTGGGAAAGTTAAAAATCTCAACTTTCACTATTTATTTTTGTTTTCCCACTCCCAGCCACCACCTCCACCCACCACCTCAACCACCACCCACCATCACCACCCACCATTACCGCCACCACCCACCACCTCCAGCCACCATGCACCACCACCACCACCACCTCTAGCCACCATGCACCACCACCACCCACCACCCACCACCTCCAGCCTCTCGCCGGCACACCTCCAACCGACTCATAATTATGTTTTTACTTCTTTTTTTAAAAAAAATAATTTCACACAAACATATTTTTTGTTTTCACTTCCTTTTTACGAAAAAACAGAAATTAGAAAACAGAAACAGAAAACAAAAAACGGAAGTGTTACCAAACATAGCCTTAATAGCACAAAATTAAGAGCGCCAATTTTAGGGGGGAATTACAAAAACATTCAACGTTGTGAATTTTCCTTTTGCCCTCCAAACTTGGGTTCAGGGAATGGAGAAAATGACATCGTTTGACGATTTGTAAAGAACTGCACAATCATACCAAGTTTTTGAGCCACTCAAACCCGCCCTATATCACATTGACATTGAAGAAGGAAAAAAACCCAAAAAAGTTGGTGTTAAGTTGGACTACCCAATTAGATTAACCAAGTGCGGCACTTATAAGGTGGTGCCTCATTAACATTAGGCAGTTTTTGTAAAAGTGCCCCAAAATCTCCCTTTTGTTGTAGTAATTGCACAGATTTTTTAAATGTTAATCTATCATTAGCATTCTTTAATTAGGCCGGCAAAATGAAAGCCTAAGTTCAGCATACATGATACTATGAAAATTCGGAGTAATTAATTTTATTTTGCATTTGGAGTTTAGCTTATTGGTAGTGTGTGTGTGTATATATATATATATATATATATATATATATATATATATATATATATATATATAACTCATTTAAAATGATTGTTTCACTATCAAAGGGCGTAATTAACTAGGAGGATATGCTTAATAGATGCCCAATAACCAATAAAATAAATATTAAATACGTGGCACATCATGACTTGATGCATGATTGGAAGTGCTTCATAAGTTAGAGCTTCGATTTTAATTCTTAATTGCGTGACTGCAAGTGGTATACCGTCTATGTATTTATTAGATTAGATTAAGTGAAGCCTTGTTATGTACGTATAATTGATGTGATGTGCTCTTTATTTATTTGTTACTTTTCCCCAGTCCCATATTGTAAAGGTCTTCTTTCGGTATTTGTGTCACTTAAAATATTATTTATATCTCATAATTTACGATGTTTTTTTTGTCATTTCAACAACTTTGTTTAATAAAACTAATTGAAATCTACTCCGTTCCAAAATAATGGTCACTTTTGGGTAGTCGTGTCACTCAAACAATTTTCTATATTTCACAATTTATAACATTTTTTATATTTTAAAAAATTTTGTTTAATAAAACTAATTGAGATCTATCAAACAATATCCATATTAAATATAAAAAGTATTATAAATCTTATCTTATATAGTACTAGCATCAAACCCGTGCTATGCACGGGACGAATCCAAGTCGCTCTGCAATTATATATAAGATTGGTAGATAGATATTCCCTTCAGTTATTGCTAGTGGTGACCCGTGCTATGCACGAAACTTGCATCGTGTAAAATGATTACTATTATGATTTAGTCACGCCAAATTAAAGAATAATCAATCCACCAAACCAACTAAAGCTCATCATACAAATCAATTAACGTCAGTTTATTTATAGCTTTTGATGTATGCATATTCACTTAATAAAATCATGTGTTCATGAATTGTGTACCTATTATTGAATCCATTGAGTTAATTAATTAGTGCTTGATTACCATAAGTTTAAGAATGTGATCAGTGAGGCTTACCAATTGCGGTTATGATCCTTACCATTATATGGAAGCCAATTGTGATCAGTGAGGCTTACCCAAAATTTTCTCGTGACTTTGAGAATGTGATCTTTACCATAAAACAGGAAAAGAATGTTTCGGTTATGTTATGTTTGACTAATAGAGTCGTGATTTATCGAGCTAAAATAGGTGGTTATAATCTTGGTATATATATTTCTTTTGTAATTATAATTATGCTTATAATTGGCTTTTGATTAGGGTGTTTCCTTTTTTTAATTCCTTTTCTTAATAGCACGGTTTTTTTTTTTGGGTGCAAATAGGGTATGGGTAACGTGGTGCCCCTTCGGCACATCCGAGCCGTCAAAAAATGCATCAGACGCTCGGATTAAAACACACTTTTTATTTTCTTTTCGTTTTTTTTTAAATCCGGACGGCATTTTCAATTCAGACCGTTGATTGCATTATTGGACGGCCCGAATGTGTCGAGAGGGTACCTCCCCGTACCCAAAATTTGCTCGTGATTTTGAGAATGTGATCCTTACCATAAAACAGGAAAAGAAATGTTTTGGTTATGTTAAGTTTGACTAATAGACTTCCATATAATTGAATTTATTACTTTCCTTATGTTTCGGTTATGTTATGTTTGACTATAGACTTCTATATAATTGAATTTATTACTTTCCTTTATCGAGCTAAAATAGGTGGTTATAATCTTGGTATGTATATTTCTTTTGTAATTATGCTTATAATTGGCTTTTGATTAGAGTGCTTCCTTTTCTTAATAGCACGGTTTTTTTTTGGGTGCAAATAGGGTATGGGTGATGTGGTGCCCATTTGGCACATCCGAGCCGTCAAAAAATGCATTGGATGGCTCGGATTAAAACACACTTTTTATTTTCTTTTCTATTTTTTTTAAATCCGTACGGCATTTTCAATCCAGACTGTTGATTGCATTATTGGACGGCTCGGATGTGTCGAGAGGGTACCACGTGGTACCCTCCCCATGCCCAAAATTTTCTCGTTATTTTGCAAATGTGATCCTACCATAAAACAGGAAAAGAATGTTTCGGTTATGTTATGTTTGACTAATTAGATTTCCATAGGAGTAATTGAATTTATTACCTTTCCTTTAACTCGGGACAGAATTAAATAATTGATTGTTTTTTGGATTTAAAAAATGACCTTTGATTTTCAATCACCATTTAGGACTTTGCTAATTGCTTAAAAAGTGCAAAGAATTGGGGGACACGTGGCAAGCTCAGGAAGCTCCATTCACCAAAAGTCATCCTGCAATACTAATATACATTGCAGGATGGGTTTTCGTGAGAAGCGATGTGAGGGCGACAAGTGGCACGAATGGACTAGTGGTGACCCGTGCTATGCACGAAACTTGCATCGTGTAAAATGATTACTATTATGATTTAGTCACGCCAAATTAAAGAATAATCAATCCACCAAACCAACTAAAGCTCATCATACAAATCAATTAACGTCAGTTTATTTATAGCTTTTGATGTATGCATATTCACTTAATAAAATCATGTGTTCATGAATTGTGTACCTATTATTGAATCCATTGAGTTAATTAATTAGTGCTTGATTACCATAAGTTTAAGAATGTGATCAGTGAGGCTTACCAATTGCGGTTATGATCCTTACCATTATATGGAAGCCAATTGTGATCAGTGAGGCTTACCCAAAATTTTCTCGTGACTTTGAGAATGTGATCTTTACCATAAAACAGGAAAAGAATGTTTCGGTTATGTTATGTTTGACTAATAGAGTCGCGATTTATCGAGCTAAAATAGGTGGTTATAATCTTGGTATATATATTTCTTTTGTAATTATAATTATGCTTATAATTGGCTTTTGATTAGGGTGTTTCCTTTTTTTAATTCCTTTTCTTAATAGCACGGTTTTTTTTTTTGGGTGCAAATAGGGTATGGGTAACGTGGTGCCCCTTCGGCACATCCGAGCCGTCAAAAAATGCATCAGACGCTCGGATTAAAACACACTTTTTATTTTCTTTTCGTTTTTTTTTAAATCCGGACGGCATTTTCAATTCAGACCGTTGATTGCATTATTGGACGGCCCGAATGTGTCGAGAGGGTACCTCCCCGTACCCAAAATTTGCTCGTGATTTTGAGAATGTGATCCTTACCATAAAACAGGAAAAGAAATGTTTTGGTTATGTTAAGTTTGACTAATAGACTTCCATATAATTGAATTTATTACTTTCCTTATGTTTCGGTTATGTTATGTTTGACTATAGACTTCTATATAATTGAATTTATTACTTTCCTTTATCGAGCTAAAATAGGTGGTTATAATCTTGGTATGTATATTTCTTTTGTAATTATGCTTATAATTGGCTTTTGATTAGAGTGCTTCCTTTTCTTAATAGCACGGTTTTTTTTTGGGTGCAAATAGGGTATGGGTGATGTGGTGCCCATTTGGCACATCCGAGCTGTCAAAAAATGCATTGGATGGCTCGGATTAAAACACACTTTTTATTTTCTTTTCTATTTTTTTTAAATCCGTACGGCATTTTCAATCCAGACTGTTGATTGCATTATTGGACGGCTCGGATGTGTCGAGAGGGTACCACGTGGTACCCTCCCCATGCCCAAAATTTTCTCGTTATTTTGCAAATGTGATCCTACCATAAAACAGGAAAAGAATGTTTCGGTTATGTTATGTTTGACTAATTAGATTTCCATAGGAGTAATTGAATTTATTACCTTTCCTTTAACTCGGGACAGAATTAAATAATTGATTGTTTTTTGGATTTAAAAAATGACCTTTGATTTTCAATCACCATTTAGGACTTTGCTAATTGCTTAAAAAGTGCAAAGAATTGGGGGACACGTGGCAAGCTCAGGAAGCTCCATTCACCAAAAGTCATCCTGCAATACTAATATACATTGCAGGATGGGTTTTCGTGAGAAGCGATGTGAGGGCGACAAGTGGCACGAATGGATTGGTTTGTCATATTAGATTTTAGTGAAGCATGTGACATAATTTTCTCACATTCCCTCAATCTTTTTTTGAATTTCAAAATGTTAGATATTTTGTTATTCCGTAAAATCTTCTTATTTTCCATAATGGGACCAATCATCTTTATTTTCTCCGTATCTCTCCATGATTCTTAAAGGATGCTTATAATTAGGAAATGGTTTGAAAAAAGTATTCCTAATTAGAACCTATGATTTCTTCATTTTTCAAAGGAAATATATGATATACCATAATTACATTTGCATGATATATCAGTCATGTCAAATCATATCACAATTAGAACTAGCACATTCTTATTCAAATGTAGTCCCTTACATAAATTTCCTGCATGTATGATTTCTCTCTCTTTTTGTTTAAAGTATCTTATATAGTAATTCTTCTAATTTCAAGGGTTTGATTTTCTTTGTCTTTATACTAATGCAGGATCTTCATCTTTAAAGAGTATAATAATGATGTATTCAATTGGACACGGGTGCTCTAATATTAAAATCCTCAACTGGACATACCATGAGTCGAAGCACAATCAGACAATTAATAGAGTGACACTGCACAAGAAAGTTGATGTTTTTTTTTATTGATCCCCTCCTTTTTAAGATGTTAATACATTTTGTCTATCTTATTTTTGAATGCCTTATATGGTCTATTTCATTTGTATCTTCTTGCTAGAATTTCTGGACATTTAGTAGTTTCTTTGTAGTCTCATTTCGTTATCGATCGGTTAGGTATTAGTTTTCTTCGGGACTTAATTATCTACAGACGAAGTAGTGAACAATCTTACTCGATCAAAATGTGTTGAAGGAACTACGGTAGGGAGAACTGCCAAATGCAATTCTTGTTGTTACTATAGGTTCAATGATCTGCAAGAGAAATGAACGATTCTCATATTGAGTATGTTGACCTTTCGCACTTTCTTTGGCAATGATCTCTTTTAATTTTTTTTTCTACAGCAGAGACTCAAAATAAAATGTACATGATTCTTCAAGACAAAGTTACAAGTTTTTCTCTTTATTTGGAGTTTTGTCAATTTCTTTGAAAATACATCCACATTGTTATCTTTTATTTTTTGACCAAGTAAGTATTACTTTAGTTTTTTTTTATCTACAAAAGAAAAAATTATAATAATAAACTCGACAAGGGTACACCGAGGAAGAAAGAAGTATTACTTTATTGTATTACTTGCTTATATATGTTGATGCTTTCCATGTATTATAGGGCAAGTTCTCATGGTTTTACTTTTGATTGGTTCATTAAAATAATTTTTCTATTATTCTTGCCACATATTATGGACTTATATCATCTATAGATAGATACCATGATCATTTTTTCTATCCCATTGAAAAGGGAGACACAAGCAAAAAAAGTATAAAAATAAATAAAAGTTCTATTTTTGCACACCTGTTTCATAAATTCTATTGGAATTCGCGGAATGGTAAAAACTATACCAAACATAGTAAAAATATATATCACTTTGAAGGCTGTTCTTCACTTTTTATAACTGAACTTTTATTTTTGCGTTTTAATTTTTCGTTGGGAGTAATCAAGCACTAATTAATGTTTCAACTTTCCCTCATTGCATGATATTTGGGTATTTTGTAAAAAAATTATGTCAAAAAGGTGAGGATGTGGCATATAGATAAAGATACTCCAACAAGGAAACGCAAAAGTTTCGTAGTTTTGTAAATCCTATGTGCAAATTTATTCTTTATGAGAACAACATATGGGTGATGATAGCACGTTTATTGCTGTTTTTTCATATGCTGGATAACATTCCATATATTTTGAATTTGGTTTTACATAGTTTTTAGTAGGATCCATTGTAAATACGAAATGATGTTGAATCAGTTGTAACAGGGATCTGTTTGTTGGATGCTCTCCTTAAAACATATATGTATAGTCATCGCAATTAATTTTGATTGTTCACTTCAAAAATCTCATTCATTGCATGAATTATTTTGACTCTTCTCTTTTTTTTTTTTTTTTTGTAAAAACAAAGAAAAATATGCCTCTCCATTACTTTTCCTTTGAAATTGTTTACTTTTTAAAAAACTAATGAACTATTTCTTCACGAAGTCAGACCATAGACATTAATTAACTCAATGGGTTCAATAATAGGTACACAATATATGTATAGTCATCGCAATTAATTTTGATTGCCCACTTCAAAAATCTCATTCATTGCACGGGTTATTTTTTACTCCTCTTTTTTTTTGTAAAAACAAAAAAAAAATATGCCTCTCCATTACTTTTCCTTTGAAATTGTTTACTTTTTAAAAAACTAATGAAATATTTCTTCACGAAGTCAGACCATAGACATTAATTAACTCAATGGGTTCAATAATAGGTACACAATTCATGAACACATGATTTGATTAAGTGAATATGCATACATCAAAAGCTATAAATAAATTGACGTTAATTGATTTGTATGATGAGCTTTAGTTGGTTTGGTGGATTGATTACAAATCTTTAATTTGGCGTGACTAAATTATAATACTAATCATTTTACACGATGCAAGTTTAGTGCATAGCACGGGTCACCGCTAGCAATAACTAAAGAGAATATCTATCTACCAATCTTCTATATAATGGCAGAGCGACTTGGATTCGCCCCGTGCATAGCACGAGTTTGATGCTAGTTAGAAGATATAGGCAATTTTTTAGAGGTTCTAAATAAGGAAATGTGACCAACAAGTTGGAACGGACGGAGTATCAAACAAGATTTATATTAAAAATAAAAAAACTCAATAAATCAAAAATTATAGACACTTCTTTGAGACGTCCAAAAAAGGAAAGAAGAACAATAATTTGGGACAGAAACAGTAAGAGATATTGCAAACTAAGAAATTAATTTGCATCTTGTCAAAAAAAAAAGAAAAGAAATTAATTTGCATCACCGTCGACTAATCTCTCTGATTTCACACTCCTCTTCCTCGTCCAATCTTTTCTCTTGATTAGATAGATATTTTTTTTCTCAATTTTTACATACATCTATCTCCCTCACAAAGATCCAGAAGTGAGGAGTCCTCACTGACACCAGGGAGGTGTTGTGTGGTAGGTATTGTATGCCATGTTGTGTGGCAAAACGATGAAATTTTGCTCATTTTCTTGGTACACTTCCAAGGGCTCTCTTTGGAGAATTAATTTTGGGTTTCAATTTTGGGGTTCAATTTTAGGGGATTTAGGCTCTTTGTGGTAGTGTATAGTGGTTTTAGGCACTTGGATTCAGGGTTTAGGTACTTTGCAGTGGTTTTTTTCTTCCTCCAAATAAGACCCTTGAAAGCTTCAGAGGTGCGCCCAAAACTACATCGTTTTGCCGCACAACACCCAACCTGGATCTTCACCCCAAGGGACCGTGAGTTTTGTACGTTGTAAACTCTTTTCTGAAACTTGAAAATTCGTTTCGCTGTTGTTTGCCATCATTAGTGTCTTTTATATACTTTACATAATGGAGTATTCTTTCTATCATCACTCTAAGTTGGAACATGAGGGGGAAAAGGTTACAATACACACCCCTGTAAAAGTTACGATTTTTTGCGAAAAGTTACGAATTTTTTGGAAAAGTTACGAATTTTTTGTAAAGGTTACAATTTTTTTTTTGTAAAAGTTACGAGACACGTCAAAATGTTACGAATCATATAAAATGTTATGAATCATATCGCTGAAAAGTTACGAAAAACTAAAAAATGTTACGATTGTCGATGATGTGGCACAATCTGGATCATACAATAGGTGCATATGGTACACCCAAATAAGGGGTGTGTATTGTAGCCATTTCCACATGAGGGTAGAAACAAGAATGATTGTTTGCGATGCTAATCAAGGATACTATCAGTTTTATGCGTCTGTATTGTCTCTTTTATGTTCACAAAGAAAAAAATAAAATAAAATAAACATCTTCAATGCGTAATTTGGAGCATGAAACATAACCAACACTTGTGTTTGCAAAGCATGTGTTTCATATATGTTTGGGCAGAATATTTTGGGCTACCATTTGAATTAAAGCTTTGTACTCCCTCCATCTAAAAAAAAATTGTTAATCACAAAAAAAAAATTGATATTAAGCACACGAGAATTACATTAAAAAATTACAAGAATAGGACACACAGCCATCATATGAGGTTCACACTAACTAAATCAAACCCAACGTATATAATGGGCTATCTGGACTATGGACTTCATCGGATTGGCAGATTGTCGTTATTGGGTTAGTTGAATGTTGGGTAGTTGGTTGTGGCAAAAATGGTTATTGATATATTATTGGTGGATTTGTTCGGATGTTGGATAGTACGAATGCATGGTGGTTTATTTGGGTGGAATTTGACTTTGGCTCTCGACAGGGCCGGCCCAGGCCCAAGGCCCATAAGGCCTGGGCCTAGGGCACTCCAAAAAGGGATGATTTTTAGGGCACTCCAACATTTTTTACAAATGGGCTAGACTAGGACTCTTTTTTTACCCAAATAAAGAAAAAAAGAGCCCATTATTAGTTACAAAATAACCCAAACCATTGTGGCCCAATCTAAAAAAAAGGCCCAAAGATAAGTTATAGAAGGGCCTAAAGGCTAAACCTGATTAAAAAAAAAATCAAAATCTGAATGTTGAAAAAAAAAGGCAAAAAGCAACGATACAATACAACTCTCTTTGTCTCTCATCATACTGGCGATAAAGGCAAGAGAGAGAAGAGGAAGAAGGCCAGAAGGTTAAACCGCAGAAGGAGATCCGATCGCCGGCGCCCATGGTCGCCCACAGTCGAAGAACGGACCAAAGAAGGTTTCCTGATTTCCTCTCTATTTAATTACACTATAACAACACCCCTGTCCACTGGTCCCTAGGGCAAATAGTGATTAATTAATTGAAAAATGATTAGTTAACTGAAGGATGATTATGTGATTGATTAGTTAAAAGAAAATTAGAATGCTTCAATTTCTCTCAAAATTCGGAAAGAGGAAAAAATTCATTTTCATAGTTGTGGGTTTACTGTTTCTTACTAATTTGACTTATGGATATGTCATATCTCGAAGAGTTTTATACTCTTTGAACTTGTCTCAATGGATTTCATTTTTTTAGTGTAATAGCTTCATTTTTTGATGCCATAATAATGGAATTTTCTTTGCCGATGAATTCATTTTTCAATGCCATGATAAAATGACTTGGTAGAAGAGGTGGATTATACAAGTGTAATTGATACTTTTGCGTCTATAAACGCAACACGAGTAATATTTAAGTGATAATCATGTGTTAGATATGTTTTTGGAGACTTTGTGTTTTGACTTTTTTGTTATTATATAATGATTAGTAGAACTTTATAGTGTCTTGGCTTTATTGTATTGTGATAGTTACTGGAAAAAAATTTTAAGTGTTGTACTCTTAGGGCACATTTTTAGGCCAGGCCTTGGGCTAACCCTGGCTCTCGAAGATTTGGCAAAATTGGGATGCATGGATGGTTTGGTTGATCTGGCCTGTCGACGCAGGGACGCTCAGGTTGGCTTAGTGGATTGGCTATATGGTGGTGATGGTTTGGGAAGGGGGTGTTAATTTAAATTTAGATGTTGTTAGTGGCAAATAAGCCGAAGGATGTACCTCACAGATGATATTCTCCATGGCTATTTCATTCCAATAACCACGGTTGCGACTCTTTCCAGCCTACCGATTTTAGAGCTTTGTAGTTGGCTTATGCCATCTAGTTGCACGACAACTAACCGTGCCGCAGAGCTTTCGACTATAGGTGCATTAGTCACTTGGTTTGTATCGGTCAGATCCTGTTTGGTATCTACATCAAGTATGCAGTTTCTCGACAGTTGAGCGCCGATGTCTCCTTAAATCTCTTCAGTTGTTTACCTGTTTAATTGTGTGTTGGAAGAATCGTCATTCACGTGGAACTACCGTGATAGCAACAGCTTATCATTATCACAGACATCTGACGACCGAAACAATCTCTCGCTGGACATGTATCCTTCATTTGTTTTGGTTCTGTCTATGTTCTTCTCGTCTGTATGATTATTTTTATTCTGTTGTCTTTATATTCGGTAGTTTGTAATAGCATTTCTCGTGAAATGAAATTCTTTCTATTGGCTAAAAAAACAAATAACCCAATTCACATACAACCAAGGTTGTGAATGCCGTGCCGTACCGGCCGGTACGTACCGGTTTGGCGTAAAAACGGTACTGTGGACGGCCCACTGGAATTCGGTGCGATTCGCGTTTGAAAAGATTGTGATTGTTAGAGTCGCCACCCGGATTGAGGTCCGAACCCGAGAAACCGATCAAAAATATGACTCATTGCCCATTGAAAAAGATTTTACTAGTCCTTGTGAAACCAAAGATTTCTCGGATTCGGGGGTTTGGTTACGAGAGGGGAAGGGTTTTACGGCACCCCTCTCGCCCGGTCCATGAACCGGTCTCTACTTAATGTTTTGTGGGATTTTAGAAATATTGAAATTCAGTTTGTTCACAAAAATAGGGAATCGGGAATGGGAATCACATAAGCAGTAAAAATGTAAAACGTGAATCTAAAGTGGATGCTTGTGCTTGATGACTTACATGAATGATGACGATGATAACAAATGAAATTACCACAATTATCCACAGGAAATGAGAGATTACAGAGACTGTACAGCAATTTCAGAAATTATTAACATGAGACATAACTAATACTGTTTCACAAACTGGATCCCAGAATAGGGATTGAGCGCTCAAAGACAAAGGCTTGAGCGCTCAACCTCTTCAAACCAGTTTGAGCGCTCAAGGCTCATGGATTGAGCGCTCAAACCAGTTCCTGGCTTCTGCGAAATTACACCTTTTTGCAGCTTCTTTATGAGATCAAACATTTATCAAACACTTTCCTATGAGAAACAAATAAGAACATACAGATTGATCTCTTAAAGAATGATGAAAAGAGTATAATCACCACAAATTAACAAAGAAATGTTTGAAAATAGAGAAGTGAGAGAGAGGTCCAGATTCTGAACACAGTAATAACAACTCACACACACTTTCTAGTTAATTTACAGCGACACTCTTCCAGAATAAGACATAAACATCAAACTGCTCAAGAACAGCTTGAGCGCTCAGGTTCATGACCTTGAGCGCTCAAGCCATAATTTGGCTTTCTGATTTTGACCTTTAAGCAAGCTTTTGATACCTCTTCAAGATCATAAATATACAGATTAAAGATGTTTGAAGTTGAACAGTCACCGTTTTACTCTTAACTATGAGATTTTCAAAGGTTTTGATGTTGGATCATCATAAAGTGGTTAACTTATACTCATGCATATGATTTTGAAGTAGAAATAAGCTGTTTTGAGAATGATGTGAACATATTTAACCATTTAATGATGATTAAAACCAAGAGAAAGCACAAAAATCAGCAAAACAGTGACTGACCCAGAGCTGGGTTTGAGCGCTCAAGGTCAGAGGCTTGAGCGCTCAACCCCTGCTGAAACTGCAGATTTTGAAAATGATTTTGAACAACTTTTAGACCTTTGTGAGTTCAATACAAGTATAAAGAACCTGTTTGAACTCACTGGTCTTCCTCAGAAGGATCAAAACAGTGAATAAATCACATGTTTAACTACCTTTTGGAAAATGCTTGTAATTTGAACTTGATTCTGGGCTTAGGGATGACGATTGTGGATGTTTTTGGTTTATACTCTGGACGAATTGGACAATGTAGGTGATTGGTTGATGATCAAGGACTCAATTTTGGACTTGAAAGGTGGTTTTTGCCACTGGTTTTGATAATGAATGTGTGGTTTTGTAGAGAGAGAGGAGGGGTGGACGATTTTCTGGAGATTTGAGGGCTGGAGTATGAGAGTGGTTATCCCCCCAAACCAGGGGTAGTGAATGGGTTTTATAGAGTGAGTGGGAGGGAAGAGAGGAGAGAGAGGAAGTGGGTTTTTATTTTGAAAGTGGGGGAGAAGTATTTTTTGTGTATTTTTGGAGTTAGTGGAGTGTATTATACATATAGAGATCGTAGAAGATCACCCAAGACGCTCCCATGCAGAAAATCTCATGATGAGATACTCTGCAAGTTGCTGACTGGATCAGAGTTGAGCGCTCAAAGCCGTGGGCTTGAGCGCTCAAGGTGTTTCTCAGGGGTTTGAGCGCTCAAGGCCTCAAGCTTGAGCGCTCGAGGTTCTTGGTGGCAGATTGATGGTTTGGCTTGGTTCAACAATGCTTGGGTTGGTTTGGGCTATTTTGGTTGTTTGGGTGGTGTTTGGTTGATTGTGATCAAGTTCAAGTCATTCTCACAAGTTCCAGGTAATCATGATTGGTCCGTTTCATCATCGGGGATGCTCGAGCGCATCTCGGGTTCAAAATTGGGGTGTCTACAGTTGCCCCTCTTGGACGGGACTCGATGCCATTGATTTGGTATGAGTGACGTCCAAGATATAGACAACCCGACTCATTCCCCGCGATACATCTCAAGCTGCAAAGGAAAACATTAAAGATCAAACGGTCGCGCTCTGCGAGTTGCCTACGTACCCCATTGTAGGGATCAGACCAGCGTAGTTCTGAGGGGTGATTGAAAATACTTTAACCAATAAACAAACATCAACAGGTCCAAGACCTTCGAATGATTTAAACAAACACTAGGTTTTCAACATGATTTAAACGGGCGCAAAGCCCTCAAAGAAAATGATTTTAAACGAGCATAAAGTCCTCAAAAATGATTTAAACGAGCACGTGGCTCTCAGACCGCAGTCAAAACACTTCGCGTATACGCTAACGCGAAACGTGATTGGTGAACTATGATTTAAACGAGCACGTGGCTCTCAGACCGCAGTCAAAACACTTCGCGCATACGCTAACGCGAAACGTGATTGGTGAACTATGATTTAAACGAGCACGTGGCTCTCAGACCGCAGTCAAAACACTTCGCGCATATGCTAACGTGAAACATACATGCACAACACGTCTCAGTTGAATAACATGGTCTAGCACGACCAAAAACTGAGATTTAGATCCTCAGATCTACAAACGTACAATTGATTGGGGACCAACGAGACCAAAACACACTAACAAATCACAAGGGATGCCCAAAATGCCCCTGCAAAGCTTGCAAAAGAAGCCAAAACTTCTACCAGGATTGGCTTTGAGCGCTCAGGGCAACCCCTTTGAGCGCTCAACTCGACTTGAGCGCTCAACCCTTGAGCTTTGAGCGCTCAATCCTCATCATGACACCTCAGCGCTCAAAAGGGCCAACTTGAGCGCTTGAACCCCTGAACGGGGACGACGGTTCAGAAACCCAACGTTCGGTTTTAACTCTGATTTTACTCCGATTAAACACTCACAACGTTCAAAAACTTCCCGAGATCAATCCCTCGCACCTCTCTCGCGATTTCGGTCAAAACCCTCCCATTTCTCTCTCGAATTTCTTGCAAAATCGAAAACCCCCAATTCCTAGGGTTTTCCCGTACGATTTCGGTCAAATTCCAATCGATTAGGGCTCGATTTTGAGGTGTTGATCAATTTCCATGGAAGAACCTAATGATACGCAGCCTCCAGTGACTTCGCCGACGGCGGAGAGGGGCGGTGGTAGTACGGTGGAGCCACCACCTGCGAGTTCAAGCGCTCAAGGCCCTGATCTGGTGGTTGAAGGGTCACCGGAGGGGCATACGGTGGTTGAGGATGGCGGCGGCGTGGAGGAACAGGAGGAGGATGCGGTGGGTGCCGATGGAGATGGGTCAGAGGTGGCTAGGGGTGATGATGGTGGTGATCCGACGGCCTCCGGCAGCTGCGGAGATCCAGCCACTGAGACGGTGGTGGCTGGTGGTGATGTCAGTGGGGGTAGGAATGAGGGTGGTGATGTTGGTGGGGATGGTGAGAGAGATGGCAACGGGGGTAGTGGTTTAGGTGGTGGTGATGACGCACCGGCGTCGGAGAGGGTAGAGGAGAGGGGAGAGGGGAGGGATGAGGAGATGGTGGAGGTCCACGACGTGGACAGCGATGGTAGCGAGGAGACAGTCGAGGAGAGGGGGACTGGCGGTGGTAGTGGCGGAGATAGGGCGGATGGTACGAGTGGGGTGGCCAGGACTAGGGTTGATCGCTGGAGGATAGAGCCGAGACCCCGCCGGCAGCCTAGCGGAGTAGATAGGGGGAAGGCAGTGGTGACAGGTGGTGAGTCAGCGACTCAGGGACCGAGTGGAGAGCCGTTGGCTCAGGGTCCGATTGGGATCTCCCGGGAGGATTACCTTGAGCATGCGCCACCGGAGGTAGTGATGGCAGCCGCAGCAGATGCCCCGGGGATCCTGGATGCGGCGAGGGAGGCTGTAGCTGAGAGTAGGGAGAGGGAGGCGGCGATGTTACGGGAGGCCGCCGCCGAGGATGAGGCAGCGAGGGCCTTTTGTGAGGAGTTTGAGACAGAGGAGGCGGCGGAGGAGGCGAGGATACGGGCTGAGGAGGAGGAGAGGGCAGCTGGATGGAGAGTGACAGTGGTCCAGGCTGCCAGACAGTGGCTGAAGAGGGAGAGGCCGGCTTTTGACGCAGCGACCTATGCCCCACCAGTGCACCTCTTTGTGCCCTCCGGTTCAGAGGACTACACTCCCAGCAGGGAGTTGTACTACGGAGAGGAGGTGTTACTAGACCCCGAGGTCCACCTCTCGACCGACTGCCTGACGGTATGCTTGCTTTACTTTCTTGTTTATTGCTTTCGCGTACTTTCAGTAGTTAACAAACCTGATCTGCGTTGAATGATTGAATTACTGCTTGATTGATGACTGGATTTGAATGAAAGATTGGACTAACGCCTGATTGTTTGCCTGTTTGTTGATCGTATGCAGAGAAACTTGCGCTTGAAGGCTCATTGAGGCATGGGCTCCAGTTGGGAGATATACCAGCAGCTGCATGCCTCCGTGAGGGCTCTGGTAGATCTGGCAGGGTTTGGGAGGTTCATCCCGACTCTCACGGGCACACAGCACGACCATGCCGTGGTGACAGCACTGGCCGAGAGGTGGAGGGACTCTACGAGTTCTTTTCACCTTACTTTCGGAGAGGCGACGATGACGCCACTGGACTTCTCGGCGATCACGGGATTGCAGGTAGGAGGAGACCCGATCCCGTTTGACTCGGGGATTGGCAGGGATGAGGCTGCATTGAGGTGGTTTTTGGGTTTCGTGCCCAACAAGGAGGGAGAAACGGCCACATATGGCCAATTCAAGACGAGGGGATTGGGCGAGCCGACTGACGAGGAGGATGCAGCACGGAAGGCGAGGTGCTACTTGTTATACTTGTTTGGGGCATCACTGTACCCAAACAGGCGTAACAGGGTGCACCTCTCCTATCTTGGAGGGTTGAGGGACTTCGCCAAGGCGGCGAGGTATGACTGGGGTGGAGCAGCGCTTGGAAGCTGCTATGCGTTCATGAATGCCGTCTCGAGGCGGAAAGGGACTGGCATTTCAGGATTGTGGAGCGTCTGGGAGGTAAAACTCAAAAACTTTTAGTTTCAAATTTAATTGCATGCATTTCGATACTCGCACTTGATTACCAAAATTTGCACTGATTGATTGACTTGTTGTTTTGATTGCAGCTCTGGGCTTACGAGGTGTTGGGGTTGCATCCCCCAGAGACGCGGCACCAGGATCCGAACGTCATCCCCCGAGCACTGTGCTGGGGGGAAGGCTTCCGCTACGGTGGTACAGCGCGGGGGAGCCTCCACGTTCTCCGTGCTTCGCTTGACAGGCTTCCTGCTTCTCTGGTAAGTATCGAACTCTCGCACGTATTCAATTTGCTTTCAATTCGCTCACGTATTCAATTATTGATGCTCTCAACAACTCTTGCAGGTTCGCTGGGAAGTATGGGATGCCGTCGATGAGCCTTACCTGGCTCGGAGCAGGGAGCTCACGAGAGGGAGGGTCCTACTTGAGTGCCAGTATGGCTGGTTCTGGTACCTTGGCGATAGGGTGTCGCGCCAGTCGATACGGGCTGATAGGCCACAGGTGCCAGGACGCCTTCCTCCTCGGGTGCTGATGACGTCACGGTACACGCTGGCGGAGATTGAGCGCTACACGACGCCCGACCTGGACTTGAGCCAGTACTTGCGCCCCGCCTTGAGCTATATTGACTACCGGAGTAGGTACCTGGCCGGTCCCCTTAGAGCGGAGGAGTGGAGGGAGAAGATGGAGAGGGAGAAGGCCGCGAAGGCGCGTGCCTCAGCTGGAGGGGTAGCAGGAGGTGAGGGTGAGGACACTGGTACCTCGACCCAGGAGACAGTGGTGGCTAGGTGGTGGGTGCGCGTCACTTCCGCTGGTGGAGAGGTAGGGGATATAGACATCCCAAGGCCACCGGTAGACTTTCCGCGGCTTTCGGCACCGGTATGAACCATTCCACTTTCAAATTTGCATGTTATGACTACAAATGCACTGATGATTCGAATCTTTTGACTCACTTGCAGGTTTCATAGGAGGTGGCTCATGCATTACATGAGCAGAACCGAGGACTTCACGTCCTGATTCGCCGCCTCATAGCCGGAGAGGAAGTCACTATCCGCCGGGAGGGCGAGCCAGCACCTCCTGCTGCTCCTGGCCCTTCTCGACCGAGAGTCGCACCGGTATGTAATTCACATTTCCTGCACTTTCAATTCCTTGATTATACCATGTACTAATTCCTTTTCTTGTTTGCTTGATGATGTAGCCGCCCGTGATTAGGAAGAGGCCCTATGCTGGAGTTGGCGGCCCTGGAGACATGACCGTGCGACTTGGGCGTTCGAAGCCAGCGGCGGAGAGACTTGAGGAGGAGAGACTGCGGAGATCGTCCCGCCGGAGGGTAGAGGTAGTACCTGAGGGGATAGTAGAGACTACGAGCTCGAGCGACGACAGTGTTGATGATGCTAACTACCCCTCTTCCCGGCAGGAGCGTCAGGTGCAGCGACAGGGAGAAGAGACTGAGAGCTCGGACGAGACGATGGATGAGGCGGAGTAGTACATAGTAGACATAGAGTAGTTTAGAGTCTTGCTTTTGCTTTTTATCTTTTCTTTTGATTGGGCCTGCGTGCCCCCAGTAGATAGATGGATTGGGCCTGCGCGCCCCAGTTGCGGATTTCCTTATTGGGCGTTGTGTGCCCTGGTAGTTAGTGATGATACACAGTCTTGATATTTTGACTTTCGTGGATTTGGATCGGTTTATACACATGATTTGCACTTTCATTGTTCGTTGTATTACTTTCTGTTTTTGATGTACAAATGAACAAACCTGTTGTAGAATGTATACAACTCATCCACCAAACTTTTGAATTCAAACATCCGAGTATAAAGCTTAAAATTTAACCTTTAAGAAAAGCTAACATGTTCGAGAATTTGGACAAAACATGATTATTTGAGTTTATGTACAACCGGAAGATGTATTTACATACCACACAACTTGACATACTTCTCGCATATGAACAATCAATAACAAACTATACAAAGTGACCTTAGAACGGAATTTGATGTTCATAAGGCAAATTTGAAAATAAAATGCTTCGTGAGCCTCTTTGGATGTGATGAACTGCCATATTACCACCTCGACCAAGTCATAAATGACATAAATGCCCCTGTGATCGTCACCATTTAGCAAGGAAACTTCTAGAACCATTTTTGATATGGTGACGGCCGCCATTTCATTGCTTGAATAGGCCGTTGGAACCTCAAAACCTCGTATCTTTGAAGAATTGTCCCGGGAACCGTTCCGACAAGTCGCAAATACCTTCCGACAGGTGTTTTGATGATTGGATATGGCTAGCAAGGTTAGAAAATGGATTTGAACGTTGAATGGCCATTTTGCAACTCCATGTTCACGTACCCCGTATCCGGACACGTATCGGCTCGATAACTCGGGGAACGAGACGCCCCGTGAAGTCACAAATACCCATTGAGACTTGGTTTGGGTGTTGGTTGAGGTTCAAGAAGCTTAGAAGAGGTTTCGGGCATCAAACGGGCCAAAATGCTGCTGCTGCTGTTTGCTGGTATTTCTGCAGGCCTTGAGCGCTCAATGGGGATTGAGCGCTCAAGCTCATCACCTTGAGCGCTCAAGGTGGTTTGAGCGCTCAATGTCTGTGCTGGGCAGGCAGATTGTGTTGCTTCCCAATGCATTTTTGGACCCTTTTGCATGGTTTCCTCTGCCCCAAATGTCTTGTTGCTCTGTTATAACACCTTCCAAGCTTTGAACATCATCTTACCAAGGTCTTTTCACATTTTCCCCACAAATGCCATGCATTTCCAATGCACTTTCAAACTTTCCAACAAAATACTTTGAAAGCATGCATTTGACCATCTTGAGAATGTAATCTTTGATTTCCAATGTTGCATGGCAAATTTGTAAGGTTCCTCCAAAGTCCCCTATACCATTCATGATCAAACCTTTCCCAGACACCATTTCCACATCAATTCTCATTTCTTACTCCACATATCTTCTTTAACAATTCTCCATTGCTTCCAATATGGCTACCCTTGACCCTTCCGTTATCAACACTTGGGTTGCTAGCTTTGAAAACATCGATTGGTTCAACTTCCGAGGTCTTGGCCTTAATGCACTTCGTCACCTCCATACTTTTCCTATCCGTCAAGACATCTTACGTGCCGCCGTTCGTTGTTGGGATCCAGAGCTCCATGTGTTCCATTTTGGGATGCAAGAACTTTTCCCGACTGTTGAGGAATTTCAAGCTTACCTCGGCGGCTGTGCTTTCGCCGATCCCGTCATACCGCCCATTCGTCAAAACTATGCCGACATTCTTAGCAGGAAGCTTGGTCTTGGGAACGGTGCTGCGCGCTTTTTGATTCGCAATGAGACCCTCAACGTCCTCCGTCTCTTTGCGGATTACGGCCCAACAGGCGATCTTTTGGATTTTACCATTCAAAATCGGCGCATGTTTGCACTTTGCATGTGCCTCTTGGCATTATATTTGTTGGTCCCCTGTGATGGCCATCCCAGTTCTGCCATTGTCGGTGTTGCTGCTCAAATTGAACAGCGGAGGGATGTGGTTCCTTTGGTTTTGGCTGAGACATTCATGGGCTTGGATGCGGTTAAGGCTGGTAGGACGAACACGTTTGTCGGGAGTCCGCTTTTGCTTCAGGTTCGGTTTATTTGGTTTAGATGTTTTGGTTTTGGGAAATTTTTTTTTTTTTTTTTTTGGGGGGGGGGGGGATTTTTGGTTGTTTGGCTTGGTTTTGACTTTGACTTGGGCGTTTTGGTTTTGTAGATATGGCTGTGTGACAAGGTTGGGCTTTTGAGGGAGCCGGCAGGTGATTGGGTTTACGAGCCTCGGACTTGGGTGAGTAGACCATTTGTGCATGATGAGGCTGATGAAGATGAATGGACTGATTTCTTCAGGTCATTGGAGGAAGATCATATTATCTGGCGATGCCATTGGTTGCCTTTGCCGGACATGACGGCCAATCACATGGGAAACACATGGGTGATTTTGGCGGGATTGCAAGGGTATGCATATTATTTCCCACAACGCATTCTCCGCCAATACCGCATTCGCCAAGAAGTGGAGTACTCAATTCCCGCCACCTTCAGCCTTCCCACATTCAAACATTCTGTTCTTGAGCGTTATCGTACTTCTTGGAGAGACAGGGTCGTTTAGGCTCCTGATCCCTACCCGACCATTCATTTGAATGGACATTACAGAGATTGGATGAGGGAGCAAATGGGGATACGACGCCGAAGAAACTAGCACAACTTGAGTTCCGACTCACTAAGCTGTTTCCCAAAATAAATGGTGCATTTTTTTTTTTTTTAGGCTGTGATGCTCAGTTTATGTAATCGAAGAAGTGATTTGAATAAAATTGAACGATGAAGGATTTCCCCCTCTTGGTTCATCTAGTTCCATATGCTATCTCCTTCGGATATTGTGAAACTGTGGGCCAACTTATCAAATTTGGACCGAACCCCAAGATAGGGTTGCCTACGTATCCTTTTTCAAGGAATCAGGTCATGGCGTAGTTCAAGGAAAGGTTCACTCGGGTATTAACACTCTCCTTTTTGTGCTCTGAATTTTGCCTGGTACCGCCTTTCTAGGTTTTCGGTCCAACGAGCTTCTGTTAAATTTTTGCCTTAAATTTTGCCTAGACCGCCCGCTGTGGGTTTTCGGCCTAGCAGGCTTGCTCTAATTTTTGCTTGGGTCGGTTCGCCCTTGCGATTTTCCGCCCAACGAGCATCTCTCAGGGGTAATATCGCTTGAGTTGGTCCAGGTTGACAAGATTGCTGAACTCGTTATCATCCAAATCAAGGATCACCGCTGCTCCACCGTCGAGGATAGTCTTGATGATGTATGGTCCCGCCCATTTTGGCCTGAACTTCCCCCGCGGATAAAAAATCGGTGCCCGAATCTCTTTTACCACCATATCTCCTTCAATCAGATCCCTAGATTTCACCTTCTTGTTGAATGCGCGGGCAATTCTTCTCTGATATCCCTGAATGTGATACAATGCCCGCAACCTCCTTTCATCAAACAACATTAATTCCGTGAACCTGTCGCTCAGCCAGTCAGCCTCATTGATTTCACTTTCTATCATCACCCTTAACGATGACACTTCAAGCTCGATGGGAAGTACTGCTTCCATACCATAAACCAATGAGTAGGGTGTTGCCCCTGTTGGAGTTCGGATCGAAGTGCGGTACCCCCACAATGCTAATGGTAACTTCTCATGCCAATCCCTGGATGACTCGATGGTTTTCTCCGAGATGTTCTTGATTGACTTGTTTGCTGCTTCCACTGCTCCGTTGGTTTGTGGTCTGTATACTGTTGACTTGTGAACCTGAACATTGAATTCCTCAAGCACCTCTGCTGCTCTTCCTTTGAAATGTACACCATTGTCTGACACGAAGGCATTGGGAACCCCATATCGGTAAATGATGTTTTGCTTAATGAAATGAGCCACCTGTACTGCAGTCAATGTAGCGTAAGAGGCTGACTCCACCCACTTTGTGAAATAATCAATTGCCACCAATATAAACCTGTGTCCGTTCGATGCTGGTGGCGTGATCTTCCCAATCACATCTATTCCCCATACTGAGAAAGGCCAAGGCGTTGCCATCGTATGAAGTTCAGATGGCGGAACATGCATGAGGTTAGCATGGACTTGACACTTATGACATCTCCGCACATACTGCACGCAATCTGTTTCCAAGGTCAACCAGAAATACCCCTGCCTCAGAATCTTCTTTGCCATCATCAATCCGCTCATGTGAGGACCGCAGATTCCTTCGTGAATTTCTTCCATCACCCTTTTCGTGTCATCACCATGGATGCACAACTTATGCATGCCACAGTATGACCTTTTGTATAACCTTCCACCGCAGAGGATTGTACGGGGATAAATCCACGTAACCCTGGATCACGTGCTTCCTTGAATCAACCCTAGATCTGCAAGACAGAAAAAGGGTTAGAGCACCTTTGCCTCTCGTTGGCAAAGGCCCTCCGATGCCTAAGTCAGTATCACGTACTTGAGAGCTCAAAACACAATGCGTATGAAAATAGGTTTCACAGCGTACCTTTTGCCATGGCTATTGTCTTGTATTTATAGGTGTGGGTACCTTATGAGTCTAGGCATCTTGTGCCTTATGTTTCCTATTTTCTTTAGGAATCCTCTTCCTAATAGGACCTTCCTATTAGGGACGAGTTTCCATGTCCTGCTAGATTTCGTCTAGCAGGGGTCTTCGTTTCCATATAGGATTCTTCCCTATATGGGGTATACTCCTAATCACGTTAGGACTTCCCATATTAATCCCTTCTTTCACGGGATCGCTCCTTGTCTCATAAGAAGCCGCTGTAGAATATTCTGGAATGTCCCACCGCCCTTCTCATGGCGGTGCCGTGCTTCCACGTAGCTCGGAATAACTCGTACATAGTTCAGCTTATTACGCCGAGCTGAATTATGTATTCCAGAATGCTATTTAAGCTATACACGTAGCCTATCTAGCTCTGCCATATCAGGGGCATCCTTTATGCCTTACGCCGAGCTAGTGCATCCTGATTTATTAGTTTACTCTTTATTAATTCTAGCCTCATTCGTGGCCAAACCAGCCCGGCACAGGGTTTAAGAACTCCCTATGTGGTGCCGAGCTATTCACCCTCTCGTGGTGACCGCCATAGGCACGTGCTATGCCTAATAGTAGGGTAATCAGATTTTACCCACTCCAAGGATGTATTGTGACGCTAATCTTTGTAGTGCTATTCGATCTTTCTTGTTTGTTCCTTCCGGATATTCTCCCTTCTCAACCAAATTCCAGATATCATGGTACCAAGGCAGACCATCATCAATTTCGCCAACATTCATCACATACTCATAGGCTGGCTTATTCCTCTGCTCAATCATGATTGGCCTCATTCTCACTCCCACGGGCAATTCTACCATGGACGCCAAAGTAGCAAGAGCGTCGGCAAACTGGTTCTTCATTCTCGGGATATGTGTAAAAGTAACTTGTTCAAATCGATGAATCAGATCATCAAGGTCTTTGTGGTATGGTTTCAATTTCTCTTCTCGTACTTTCCAATCACCATTGGCTTGAGAAACTACCAGATTCGAATCTCCGACCACTTCCAATTTCTTTACCCCGATTTCGAAGGCAGCCTCCATTCCAACGATGCACGCTTCATACTCTGCTTGATTATTGGTAACTTCGAAATTTAACTTGAAAGACAGAGGAATGTGTGGCCCTTGCGGTGAGATCAATAGTATGCCGATCCCGAATCCTCTCTGATTTGCAGCTCCATCGAAGTACAGCTTCCAGGTATCTTCTGATACTGTCATAACATGTTCATCGGGAAATTGGAATTCCGTATCTTCTGGCCCTTCGATCGGATGATCTGCCAAGAATTCTGCCACAGCCCTGCCTTTCACCGATTTTCGCGTTACATATTTGAGTTCAAACTCGGCCAACAAGAGCAACCATCGTGCCAACTTTCCGGTGAGTGCCGGTTTCTCAAACAGATATTTGAGAGGGTCCATTCGAGAAATCAACACTACCGAATAAGCTAACATATAGTGCCTTAGCTTTTTAGAGGCCCACACAAGAGCCCAACAAGTCTTCTCCAAAGGGGTGTATCTTTCTTCGGCTCCGACCATCTTCTTGCTTAAATAATACACCGCCTTCTCGATACCTGCTTCACCTTCCTGTGCCAACATGCAACCCATTGCAGACTGTGTTACTGATAAATACAGAATCAGAGGCTTTCCGGGTGTCGGCGGCAACAATACTGGGGGACTTTGAAGATACTGCTGAATCGATTCGAAGGCTTTCTGGCACCTGTCATCCCACTTGAACAGTACTCCTTTCTTGAGCAAATGAAACATCGGCTCGCAAGTTGAAGTCAACTTGGCGATGAATCTGCTGATGAACTGAATTTTTCCAAGAAAACTCCGAACCTCTTTTTCTGTCTTTGGCGGCTCCATTTCCAATATTGCCTTGATTTTCGTCGGATCAACTTCAATCCCCCTGGTGGTGATCATAAATCCCAACATTTTCCCTGCGGTGACTCCGAATGTGCACTTTTGCGGATTGAGACGCATTCGGTACTTCCGTATCCTTTCAAAGAACTTGTGTAACGCCGGGAGATGTTCTTCCCTCTCCTTGGCTTTTACGATCATGTCGTCCACATATACCTCAACTTCCCTATGCATCATGTCGTGTAACAAGGTTGTAGCGGCTCGCTGGTAAGTCGACCCAGCGTTCTTCAGTCCGAACGGCATGACTCGATAACAGAACGTTCCCCATTCAGTGGTGAAGGTTGTCTTCTCTCGATCTTCTGGTGCCATCAAAATCTGGTTATATCCCGAGAAACCATCCATAAATGACAGCAATGCGTGTCCTGTCGTGTTGTCTACCAGTACATCAATGTGAGGTAAAGGAAAATCATCTTTCGGACTGGCCTTGTTTAAATCCCTAAAATCTACACATACCCTGACTTTTCCATCTTTCTTGGGCACCGGCACAATATTTGCAACCCACTGTGGATATTCAGTTACCATCAAAAAGCCGGCATTGAATTGCTTGGTGACTTCCTCTTTGACTTTTTCAACCCAATCTGGCCTGATTTTTCTCAGTTTCTGTTTCACCGGTTTTGCATCGGGATACAGGGGAATTCGATGTTGCACAATTTCAGGATCGATTCCGGGCATATCCGCGTGGGACCAAGCAAAAACATCTTCAAATTCCTTGAGTAAATCGACGAGTAATTCTTGTTCCTCCGAAGATAGCCCAGAACCGATTTGAACCATGCGAGGATTTTCCTCATCTTTTAATTTAACTGAAATAACTTCTTCTTTTATTGGCTGAGCATGCCTTTCATTTTCCCTTTCGATTAGAAACTTAAGTTCTTTGGGTATTTCTCCCTCGAACTCAGTTTCATCATCGTCGAGGTCAACACAATTTATTTCGGGAACAACAAAGTAAGCGAAATCACCATTTATTTCATTAACAAAGCCCTCTGGGGCGCAGTACATGACATCAGACTCAAACTCAAAATAGAAATGACGACGTGGAGGGCCAGGAGGCACAAACTCCGACTCACGGCCAAATTCATGCCCTGACTCAGATTCAAACCCTAATTTAGTGAATGCATTAGTAAATTTTACAACAGGAGTGAAAGTGCAATTCTTGTATTCACCGACTGCATCCACTATCAGCACGCTGGGATCATCGAGGGCCTCCTGTCCGAGCATCATCACTGCTGGATCTTTTTTATCCTTACCTGTCAGACTGACCTCATCGAACATCGACATCAAGATCCCACCATCCAAGGCCTCCATCCAATCCGCTTTAAGGTCTTTCACCAATTTCTCGACCTTTTCATGTTCATCTTCGCTATCCCAAGCATCGTTAGCAAAGATTTCGAACCCAGGGTGCACCTCTCCACTTATTTCATTTACAAACGGCTCAGGCTGGGCGTGATATGGTGCATTTGACCCTTCCCTGACAAAGCGAATCTGACGGTTTGCACAGCGGCTTGCTCCTTTGGTCTTTCCCCTTTGCATCTCTTTTAGTGTAGGTTCATACCCCAACCCAAAACAGCCTCGTTGAGAAGGGAATTCTGGAAACTGAGCCACCCCTTGGTGAGTTTGACCCAAGCCAGTGCCTGGCAGATATGACATCCTTCTCATCATCTCAAGAACGGTGGTGCTGATTGAAAAATCATCATCGATACGAAGCGTGAATACACCACCGGATGTATCAAAAGCAAAACCTCCAAGTTGGATGTCATTCTCATCATGCATAATTTCTAGCAGGGGAGCATTATCTTCAGCATGAGGGCGAATGCCTGTGTCTCCGTAGAGAGCAACCGTCCCGCTTTCCAAACCAAGCAGAACCTTTTGATGCAGAGTAGATGGGACTGCCATTATATCGGTACGATGCATCCAAGGACGTCCCAACAGCAAGTTGAATGAAGCTGGAATCTCAAGCACATGAAACTCTACTGTCGATTTAAACCCTTCCGCAGCAATCTCCATTTCAACAGTCCCAAGCACATTGCGACGGGTGTTATCATAAGCCCGAACAGTGAGACTAGATGGTATGAAGTCCTTTGGCTTAAGTCCCAAACACAGAGCTGTTCGGAGAGGACAAACATTGAGCGCAGATCCGTTATCTATCAGTACAACTGGGATCCATTTCCCCTTGCACTTCATGGTGACATGCAAAGGCTTGTTGTGGTCAGTTCCTTCAAGCGGTAAATCAGCCTCAGTGAAGGTTACAACGTGCTTGGTAGGTTTAGTAGCAATGGTAGGTTTAGTAACAATGGCGGCCATCATAGCTTCAGGGGTAATATCAGGAGCGATCTCCATGCAAGACAGCGTTTGAGCAAGTTTTTGGCGATGTTCGCTGGAACTCATGAGTAGTCCCCAAATGGTTAAGGCGGCTGGAGTTTTCTCAAGTTGTTTTTGGATGGGGTTTTCTTCGGCTGTTGGCGGAGGTTTCGGGCGAGGCAGACGGTTGTTGGTTGTAGAGGTAGCATGGGATTGGTTGGTTGTTGGGTTAAAGAGGTTTTGGAAATCAACTGGATTGACAATTGGGTCATTAAGGTTGTTTGGATGATGTGGTATGGCTGAGTTATTTTGTGGAGTTGGGTTATTTTGTGGAGACGGGTTAAAAGGTGGCTGGTTTAGGGAGTTAGGAGGTGGGTTAGAGGTATTTCCGGTGTATATCTGAGGTGGTTGATAAAACCGACCACTCCGAAGAAGATGAAGAACCGAGTCAATGTCATCCCCCCATAAATCAGTATAGTCTGTGTAGAAATCAACAAGATCCCCCTCCGCCTTTTTCTTTCCCTTTGCAATACTGGCTCCTTCCAAACCCTTGGTAATCCCTTCCACAGTCGCCTCGCTCCAAACATCTCCATTTTCCATGGCTGCCTCGTTAACAGCCCAGACCTCGTTGTTTCCGACCCACAGCGGTGCTATGCCTTCATTCTGATTGGCCCACATATTTGCTACAACATTTTCTTCCATTTGCTGTCCCCAAACATCGGGTAGACCTCCATTCAAAACCATGATGTTGCAGTCCTCCGGGATTTGCACTTGGGGTGCCGGAAGATTTTCATCAACTATGTAATCGTAAGGCGTGAACTCTATCCCTTCCGTCATTCGATTTATTGCATACTCACTCATCATGGAGAAATCAGGGCGACCCTCCCATAGTGGTGGCATTGGAAAATAGGCTTCGTCGAAGAACATGGGAAGTGTGGACCCATCCAAAGGATCGTTAGGGTCCATGAGCTGCCACTCATTGGGTGTAGGATCCCATTCATCTTCCTGTGCACCATTGGGTGCCTCATTCTCTTCTTGCCAATTCTGTCCTTGTCCTTTTTCCACAGGTTGTTGATTTTGTACGACAGGCAAAGGTTCAAATAGGTTAGGAAGCGCAAATCCATCCAGTGGATCCTCAAACATTGGATCCCAAAGTAGGTTAATCATAGCGCCAAACGGAGGTCCTTCATCAAGCTGTTCATCATGCGGCCAAACTTCTTCATTTGCCACATTGTTGGCCACCATTTGCTCATACTCCCGAGCTTCCATAGCCATTATCAAATCACCCCATTCTTGCCATACAGTGGGGTCCAAGTGGACATCAAGAAAGCATATCTCGCGCTCGACAGGTATTGGTACAATGGGCTTGGGGTCCGTTTCGGGTATGATGAACTGGCTTGGGTCAAATGGAGTGGATTTTAGGTCTTTTTGAGTGGAGCTAAAGGTAATTTGACCTATATCAGCATTCCTTTTGTGGGTTGGCAGAGGGTTTGTGAGGATGTTGGGCTTTTCTGTGGGATCTCGGATTTGTTTGTTGTCAATGAGATCTTGAATCTCATGACGCAGGCGCTGGCATCTTTCAGTGGGATGACCGGGTGTTTGGTGGAATATACAGAAGGCGTTAGGGTTATATGTTGGCGGGGGATTTTGCGGAGGTGGAGTTGGCTGAAGAGGTTTGATTTTTTCCTGTTGTACAAGTCGTTCGAAAACAACAGGTAAAGGTAAGGGGAGAGGGGTGAAGACACGCCGTCCTCTTTGATTTTGCGGTGGTTGAATTGGTTGGGCTGGTTGAGACAAGATGGCGTTTATGGGTTCAGCTTTATGGGGTTGGTGATTCATGGAGTTGGACGAGGTACCGGCTGTGTAACTGGGGTTTGCGTATAGGGAAGAGGTGTTACCAATGTAGTTTCGCTTAGGTTTGGGGAATGGGTCTCCTTTCTTCAACACCCCGCTTTGCAGAGCTTCTTCAATTGACAGACCCATCTCAAAGTAGGTTTCAAAGTTATGTGCTTGGGCCATGACCATGTATTGAGCTAAATCGGGTTGAAGGTTCTTGGTTATGATGCGCATCTGGTCTTTGTCACTGGGACGATCAGTCATTTGCGCGGCCTTCGCTCTCCATCTTTTCACAAAATCTGCGAAAGATTCCCTTTCTTTCATCTTGATGCTTTCAAGCTCTCGAGTGGTGACTTTGAGCTGAACATTATACTCATACTGCTTAATGAAAGCAGCCACCATTTCTTCCCAAGTTTGTCTTTTTGAAATGTCGAGGGATAAAAGCCACTGGAGTGCGGGCCCTGTGAGAGTTTCGTGAAACATCTATGCCATGGCGGGCTCATCGACTTCTTGTAACGAGAGAGAGCTTGCATATGCCTGAATATGTCCTCTCGGATCCCCAGTCCCATCAAACTTCTCAAAGTCCACATGTTTGAACCTCTTGGGGAGCTTTGCGCCTGGGAAGATGCAGAGTTTGTTCATATCAAAGCCGGTAATGGCTCGCTTCTCACTTTTAGCCACAGATTCTTCCAGCTTAAGTATCTTAGCTAGCATTTCAGCCAACTGAGGATTTTCAGGGGGAGGAGGCTGCTCCGGATGTTCATCATTAGGAATCTCCTGATCCCGAGCTTCATCATCAGGTACTCGCTGCTGAGGTGGGGGGAGTCGACCCTGGATGTTTACCATAATCGCCATAAGTTGGGCAATTCGGGTATCATTCCGGACCCTCTCATAATGCATTTCCTTCCTCAGTCGTTCAAACTCATTTGGGGGGTCTTGTCCATGTTCATCTGCCATACTTGTCTCGGCCTTTGGTGATAAAGATCTAGACAATCTTTGTCCGGGAGGTCGAGTCCAAACAGGTAAGGTCTTCTTCTTCTTTGCAGGCCCAATGGTTCAAGAACTGATTATAAAGCAAAAACCGGACTCAGATGTGTACTCGATGTGTCTATTATGCACAAAATGAATGATTTACAAATGCTCACTATCGTCTCGCCGCAACTTAACTCACGGAGTTAGTCCTATTTCTGGCCTTAGGAGTTAGTCTACCGGTTTCGGAACTCACTTGGAATCGTTTGCACAGCAGATTGTATCAACACCACGGGTAAGTCGTTTTACTCGGCAATTACGGCTTCAACCTATAGCCTAGGTGTTGAAACCGCAACCGTTATCCTTTCTTTGACCATCCGAGACAAAGCAATGAGGTGTCGCTATCCAGTTACAATCGATTCCAAGGCTAGTCCGAAACACGGGTGGCCGTTCGGGCACGGCCAACACCGGAGGCATCTCATACTCCGTGGATTTAAAGTCTCCTAGACTGCATGTACAACCTTAGGGTTAGTCTACCGAATCTGAATCTCACTTAAGATCATTGCACAGAAGATTTTCCAACACCCCGGGTAGACCATTACTCGGCAGGTTAAACTCCAAACTTGTTGGAATCAGAGCCAATCACTTTTCTTGATCATCCGAGACAAAGCAATTTGGATGTTGTAACCCAGATACTAATGACCTTAAGGCTAGTTCAAATCACGGTGGCCGTTCGGGCACGACCAACACCGGAGGTATCTCAAACTCCGTGGATTTTAAGTCTCCTAGACTATAATAGACAGCTTTGGAAGATTGCCCCAATCCTCAAGTTTTCTTTTTGAGTGATAAGTCCTTGATATCGGATAGTCGGATTTGGGAAATCCTGGTCCACACAAATTCCGACAATGATCTAAGATCAGATGCCTAAGGGCGATTGACCCTCCTCGGGCCAATGTCCCTTAAACCCGTTTAGATCAGTGTTTAGGAATTTTGATGATCCAAATTTTCCCACGTCCGGCCGTCCTAAAGGCTAACTTCTAAGAACAACGCGCATATAGGATGCACGATTCATCATCGGGCCGAGGCAACCTTCTACTAACTGTAAAGACATTAAAAACGAATGGGATATCTACACAGAATACCTATACAAACGACGCTCGCAACGACTATATACAATGCAAATGCATGAATGCAACATGGCATGGCGAGAAAAGCGGTAACACATAGCATGTAACAAGATGGAGCATGTAAACTTAACACACAGGTGGGTTACTAAACGTGGGGTTCTATGGTTAATTATATGCAAAGGCCGGTTTTTGGTCACTGAGGGTACCCCGGACTCAAAATCAAAACCGCCTCCTACCGTTAAAAACGATAGTGACGATGTGACTTATCACGGTCGAGGGCTGCTGGGCATTTCGGGATTCCCTGTCACCGGCAAGCCGGGCAGGATTGCCAAAACACGCCAGCGAGGCTAAAAACCATGCAAGTGCAATGCAAAATCAAATTTCAATTATTTGGAAAAATCCCACAAAACATCTTTCAAATTAAACCCTCTTTGATTAACACATATTTCAATAAAATTACACAAGTGTAACAAAAATTGCACAAGTGTAATTAAATAAAATATATATTAACCAAAAATCCCCAGCAGAGTCGCCAGCTTGTGGACGGCCCACTGGAATTCGGTGCGATTCGCGTTTGAAAAGATTGTGATTGTTAGAGTCGCCACCCGGATTTGAGGTCCGAACCCGAGAAACCGATCAAAAATATGACTCATTGCCCATTGAAAAAGATTTTACTAGTCCTTGTGAAACCAAAGATTTCTCGGATTCGGGGGTTTGGTTACGAGAGGGGAAGGGTTTTACGGCACCCCTCTCGCCCGGTCCATGAACCGGTCTCTACTTAATGTTTTGTGGGATTTTAGAAATATTTGAAATTCAGTTTGTTCACAAAAATAGGGAATCGGGAATGGGAATCACATAAGCAGTAAAAATGTAAAACGTGAATCTAAAGTGGATGCTTGTGCTTGATGACTTACATGAATGATGACGATGATAACAAATGAAATTACCACAATTATCCACAGGAAATGAGAGATTACAGAGACTGTACAGCAATTTCAGAAATTATTAACATGAGACATAACTAATACTGTTTCACAAACTGGATCCCAGAATAGGGATTGAGCGCTCAAAGACAAAGGCTTGAGCGCTCAACCTCTTCAAACCAGTTTGAGCGCTCAAGGCTCATGGATTGAGCGCTCAAACCAGTTCCTGGCTTCTGCGAAATTACACCTTTTTGCAGCTTCTTTATGAGATCAAACATTTATCAAACACTTTCCTATGAGAAACAAATAAGAACATACAGATTGATCTCTTAAAGAATGATGAAAAGAGTATAATCACCACAAATTAACAAAGAAATGTTTGAAAATAGAGAAGTGAGAGAGAGGTCCAGATTCTGAACACAGTAATAACAACTCACACACACTTTCTAGTTAATTTACAGCGACGCTCTTCCAGAATAAGACATAAACATCAAACTGCTCAAGAACAGCTTGAGCGCTCAGGTTCATGACCTTGAGCGCTCAAGCCATAATTTGGCTTTCTGATTTTTTACCTTTAAGCAAGCTTTTGATACCTCTTCAAGATCATAAATATACAGATTAAAGATGTTTGAAGTTGAACAGTCACCGTTTTACTCTTAACTATGAGATTTTCAAAGGTTTTGATGTTGGATCATCATAAAGTGGTTAACTTATACTCATGCATATGATTTTGAAGTAGAAATAAGCTGTTTTGAGAATGATGTGAACATATTTAACCATTTAATGATGATTAAAACCAAGAGAAAGCACAAAAATCAGCAAAACAGTGACTGACCCAGAGCTGGGTTTGAGTGCTCAAGGTCAGAGGCTTGAGCGCTCAACCCCTGCTGAAACTGCAGATTTTGAAAATGATTTTGAACAACTTTTAGACCTTTGTGAGTTCAATACAAGTATAAAGAACCTGTTTGAACTCACTGGTCTTCCTCAGAAGGATCAAAACAGTGAATAAATCACATGTTTAACTACCTTTTGGAAAATGCTTGTAATTTGAACTTGATTCTGGGCTTAGGGATGACGATTGTGGATGTTTTTGGTTTATACTCTGGACGAATTGGACAATGTAGGTGATTGGTTGATGATCAAGGACTCAATTTTGGACTTGAAAGGTGGTTTTTGCCACTGGTTTTGATAATGAATGTGTGGTTTTGTAGAGAGAGAGGAGGGGTGGACGATTTTCTGGAGATTTGAGGGCTGGAGTATGAGAGTGGTTATCCCCCCAAACCAGGGGTAGTGAATGGGTTTTATAGAGTGAGTGGGAGGGAAGAGAGGAGAGAGAGGAAGTGGGTTTTTATTTTGAAAGTGGGGGAGAAGTATTTTTTGTGTATTTTTGGAGTTAGTGGAGTGTATTATACATATAGAGATCGTAGAAGATCACCCAAGACGCTCCCATGCAGAAAATCTCATGATGAGATACTCTGCAAGTTGCTGACTGGATCAGAGTTGAGCGCTCAAAGCCGTGGGCTTGAGCGCTCAAGGTGTTTCTCAGGGGTTTGAGCGCTCAAGGCCTCAAGCTTGAGCGCTCGAGGTTCTTGGTGGCAGATTGATGGTTTGGCTTGGTTCAACAATGCTTGGGTTGGTTTGGGCTATTTTGGTTGTTTGGGTGGTGTTTGGTTGATTGTGATCAAGTTCAAGTCATTCTCACAAGTTCCAGGTAATCATGATTGGTCTGTTTCATCATCGGGGATGCTCGAGCGCATCTCAGGTTCAAAATTGTAGTGTCTACAGGTACCAATCACCTCTAATACCGTACCGTGCTCAATACCGGTCGTTACCGGACGGGTACCGGTCGTACCGGAAAATACCGGCCTTACCGGCGAAAATGTGAATACCGGCCGGTATGAAAAATTGAAGAAAAATGGCGAGAAAATGGAAGGAAGAAGATCTAAGGCTGGTTCAGTGCACGTCAAAGCAGTTCGAACTTCGAAGACCTTCCGATTTCTGTACCAAATACCCACAACTTTCCAGATCTATAGAGAACCCTTAAAAAAACCAGATCTACTCCAAAACTTTCAAAATCAAATGAAGGCAGAGATAACTCCAGTGTGTGGTGTGTGTGTGTGTGTGTGTGTGTGTGTGAGAGAGAGAGAGAGAGAGAGAGAGAGAGAGAGAGATCAGCAGCTGCAGTCGCTAGGCGGCGGTTCGCGAAGAAGAAGCGAAAGTGATGGAGAAGAAGAAGCGATATGATGTTGAAGAAGAAACTTGACTGAATTTTCTAGAGTACTATTTTATATGATGTGAACTTCCGGGTTTATTATACATTCACGGATTCACTCAATATTATTACACTATTACCCATGTAGTCGTACTCTCTTTTATATTAAGTCCCTAAACTATAAAGGATAACTTACAAGTGCATGTCATTTTATCCTATGTTCGATATATAGGATAATGATCTAATAAGGGATCCCTTAACCAAATTTGGTGCGGACCTCACCTTTCCGAGCCAAATTTTGACGATCCGAACCGCTCAATGTTTTTAAAATGCATTTTTAATACAGTTTTACCGAAAACTGTTTGGATCAAGCCCTTCCGGGTATTTTTTTTTGAAGATTTTTCGCGTGGACCTTGGAAAATGCATTTTAAAAACATTGAGCGGTTCGGATCGTCAAAATTTGATCCGGAAAGTTGAAAAAGGGCCAAGTCCGCACCAAATTTTGTTTAAGGGATCCCTTAGGAGATCGGCTTCCTCGATATATATATATATATCCGAAACGGTACCCGATATCAGCCGGTACCGGTACCATACCGTACCAATAGAAAAACCGGTACCCAAGCCGATACGGTATTCAGAACCTTGCATACAACACGTTAAGAAATAGCTCCATATGGAGAAAAATTAAAAAGACTAACAATTTGAAACACTCCTGTACAAGAGAATTAATAACCAATTCTTGCCGTCAACAATATTTGACCCCTTAACAAAACGGAGTGGCCAAAGGATGTACAAGGGTGGCAAGATTTTACGAGAGTGGCCAAGAGCTAGCCCAGCTAGTTGGTTAAAACGGAGTATCATTCATTTTTTAAATTAAGATAGATGCATAATTTTTTAACTTATTTTGCACCATTTTAAGGAACTACCAATTGATATGCGGACTTTCGCCCACACCTTAACTTTTCCGATAAATTTTTTATGATCCGAACCGTCTAAGGTGTTCAAAAGGTGTTTTTAAAGGTCCACGTGAGAAACCCCCCCCCAAAAAAAAGATTGGGAAAGGCTTCATCCAACCAGTTTTTTTTTGTAAAAATGCATATATACAATATGAACTGAGTAGCATAAGGGTTAAATAGTAAATTTACAAAACCCTAGAAAGTGGAGTCCAGTGGAATTTGAAAAAAGAAAAAAGGGGTTTATAATTATTACAAACCCAAGGAGAGATCAGTGTAACAGGGAAAATGCTAAAATAGGCCTAATCGGTTTATCTTAAGGTTTAAAAAATATGTTGGAATTTGCAAAAAAGTTTTTTAAAGTAGTAGGTTTAAATGTGTTGAAAAGTGTAAAAGGTGCACTAGAGTGCATTTTTTTTTTCTTGTACTAATTGCAAGCCCACTAGCCTAGTGGTCTCACAATAGCAAGACCTGAGTACGTAATATTATCCGTAACGATTTTTTTTGGTTGTGAAAATTTTATTCAATAAATTTAATTGAGATCTATCAAATAAGATCCATATTGCATATTTAAAATATTATATATTTGATGATACAACTAATTTTTTTTTTTAGATGTCCGGAGAGTAAACATGGACCAAAAATTTAGAACCGAGGGAATAGTTCATAGTATGTATATGTATGTATGTATATAGGGGTCTGTTTCGGAGACACATAAAAGACACTCCATCTCAGCGCTGAGATTAAGACTTAACAAAATAACTTCTCTTTCCCAAAACATGCCCACACCCTAAAATTATTCATCTTCTTCTCTAACACACCACACCACTGCCACAAAACCCTAAACCCTATATTCTCTCTCTCTCTCTCTCTCTCTCTCTCTCTCTCTCTCTCACACACACACACACACACACACACACACGAATTTAGTTAGACGTGTACAAAAATTTTTAGTGAGATTCATCACAGAATAGATACAATTTCTCATTCTATTAACTACAGGCCATAGAGATGAGAAAATCTTGCCTATGTTACACTCTGCAACATCGTTGGCGATTCAATCCGATAATATCTCGGCCCTGTTCGTTTGGGGGTTTTCTCCCCAGTTTGGCACTATTCCAGTTTTGATTACATCATCACCTTTTTCACTTTTCTCTCTATCTCTCTCCACTTATTACACCTGCTTACATCATCAAAACTAAACTAAACTAAACTAAACTACTCAACCGAACATAGCCCTCATAGTTTATTGGCCAATTAGAAGAAATTAACAGAAACAGAGATTTAATTAAAGAAAAAAACATCCACAATTTAATGGACAAAATACAGACAAAAAGAGTATGAAATGTGGGGAAAGCATCCCTGAGGATAGGCAAAATCTACTCAATCTCGGTTCTCAACTTCGTCTTCAACACATTGCATCCCTTCGTCACCATATTTCTTATAAAAAATCTCCTCAATTTTCTTCAACCTTCCGAACCCATTTTGTGAAGATCCGGGAAAGGCGGGGTTGGGGTTTGCGGGGCCATTCTATTCATTCACTACAAGAAATAACACTTTCGGTGACTAAGAATTTAGTCACCCAAAGTCCATATCTAGTCACCAAAAGTCTTCGGTGACCAACCCATATTGGTCACTAAACCATGGTCACTAAAAGGTTTTTGTGATCAATATTCATTTGGTGACGGAAAACAAATATTTTGTGACCAAATTTTAGTCACTGTAGGATACCAACAGTGACTAACTGCAAATTTCTTGGTCACTAAAGACAATTATTGGTGAGTAATTACTTTGGTCACCGCAAACCTCTTGGTCACTAAAGAGAATTTTTGGAGACCAACTATTGGTCGCCGAAAGCTATTTTCTGTGATCAAATTAGTTGATCACCAATGGAGGCCAATCATTAGTGAGTAATTACTTTGGTCACCGCAACCTTCTTGGTCACTAAAGATAAGTTTTTGAGACCAACAATTGGTCACCGAAAGCTATTTTCCGTAGTTGGTCACCAATAGGGCATATACCCTTCCCCTACCAATAGGCTGGTCACAAAATGTATCATTTCTCATTCAATGCAATTTAAACCGGGTACAAATAAATTTTCTTCTCCGTTTCAATCCCATGTGCATTTATATATCCTCCGCACTTAGACATCTACTTGTTCATCCAAACACCTCCAAAATGCCTAACCATTCAATAAGGAAAATAAAACAAGCAATCACAATCTAAACATACTTATATATATATAATTAAAAATTATCACTTGATGTCCTAGCCATCGCCATAATACACAATATTCAACAATTCAATAACCATCACAGTATTACACAAGACCCACAAAATAATCTATATCTTTGCGACATGGTATATAAGGTTGTTATCTAAATAGTCGATGTCCCAACAAAAGCATCCCCATGCCAAAAAGTATAACCGAGCTGTGAAGAACTTCACCTTGATCTCGTTGTCCCAACAAAAAGCATCCATATGCCAAAAGATATATACGGGTTGTGGATAACATGATCTTGTCATCCCAACAAAAAGCATCTATAAGCCAAAAAGTGCAGAAGTTCACTATGATCTTGTCGTCCCAACAAAAAGCATCCATATGCTAAAAAGTATACTCGGGTTGTGGAGTTCACTGTGATCCATCTGTACAAAACACAAAATAAAAATGCAATTCAATATCCATACAGAAAAGCAATTACTATGAGAACAAAAATAAGTTCAAGGGATACACCATGTGGCGTGTCCCATAAGAATCTTGTTGTGTCCCCTGTGTGTCCCAATGTCTAGTACGAGGATACAACGAACTCTAGATGTCCAAGAAAAACAAAGCGAAAATCTCCTAGTTGCAAAAAGATGAATCTAAGTTTCTAATAGCATCCTACATCGAAAAACAAAGCGAAAATCTCCATGTTCAACCTATAGTGAATAGATTTTGGTTAGTCACTGAAAGTACTATAATTAGTGACTAGATTATGGTTAGTCACAAACAGTTTTGAACAATTGGTGATCAAATATAGACCTAGTCACCAATTGTTCCTGATTTTGTGACCAACATATTTTTGGTCACAATTTGTTTGATTTTTGTGACCAAAATACGGTTGGTCACCAAAACTGGTCAAAACTAGTCACTAAAAGTGCAATTTCTTGTAGTGATTGGGCCTTGCCGGAGACGGGAGATAGGAAGGAGAAAGGAAGAGATCGGTTGGGGTGGGGAGAGGATGTGTACATTTTTAAGTTTTAATCTAAGCCGTTGGTTCCAAGGGTTGAGATAGAGTGTCTTTTTATGTGTCCCCGGAACCGGCCCCATGTATTTATATGTATACATACATACATACATATATATATATATATATATATATGAAAATAATTTTCACAACTCCCTTTTTTGTCTTTATTCACTTAAAATTACTAAATTATCCTTACCTCATGAGTCACTTTTTCCATCTGTAGTCTATTTTGGTACTTTCAAGTGAATAAAGACATAAGGAAAAAAAAAAAAAAAAAAAGGAGTGTTTGGGGATAAAGGGGGTGTGAAAATTATTTTCATATTTTATACACACACGCACATACTAAGAATTACTCCCTCGGTTCTAAATTTTTTGTTCATGTTTACTACTCCAAACATCTCAAAAAATTAGTTGTACCATCAAATATATAATATTTTAAATATGCAATATGGATCTTATTTGATAGACTTCGATTAAATCTATTAAATAAAATTTTCACAATCAGAAAAAATCATTACGGATAATATTACGTACATATGTCTTGCTATTGTGAGCCCACTGGGCTAGTGGGCTTACAATAAGTACAAGGAAAAAAAAATGCATTCTAGTGCACATTTTACACTTTTTAATACATTTACACCTACTTTAAAACACTTTTTCACAAATTTGAACACATTTTTTAATCCTTAACATAAACACACTAGGCCTATTTTAGCATTTTCCATATTGCACTGATTGGGTTTGTAATAATTACACGACCCCTTTTTTCTTTTGGCAAATTCTATTGGCATCCCATTTTTTTGCTAAATGCCTCCCACTAAAATTAAAACCATTTTTTCTTTTGGCAAATTCTATTGTTTCTTTTGGCAAATTCTATTGGCATCCCATTTTTTGCTAAATGCCTCCCACTAAAAATTAAAAGCACAGCTTTCTAAAAGAAACCCATAAATTACTAAATACAAACCCAAGAAAAATCCAAACTTTCGCAACTTGCCCCTCCTCTCCCTCCACCGCACCACCACCACCTTGCACCACCTCCCGGCCACCACTGACCTCCATAACCACCGTTGCCACTGAAAATTCTTCCTCCTTCCTTGAACCACCACCGCTCCCTAAAGAAATCATTATCGATATCGTAATAAGGAGGTCTCCCAGGCAGGAGATGGAGAGAGCAAAAACCACAAAAATATAGACGAAAACATTAGCTCTCCTTCTAAAGAAAACGCTACCGATCTCTCTTTGCGATTCACTGTCGTCTTCTTCCTTGGCTCCCTGATTTCTCTTACTACTTTCTGTCATTCAGATTCTAAAATTTGAATTACCATTACCCATTCGGATTCTAAAGTTTGAATTACATGTGCCTATTCGGATTCTAAATTTTCGAATCAGCAGAACCCAGTCGAAATCGAATATTCGAAGGCGTCGGGGAGCAAGACGGCATGCAATTGGATAAGGTGTGATGGTGGTTACGGAGGGATTTTCAGAGGTAGGTAGTGTAGGCATGTAAAATTTCTCTAGCCTATCACGAATCACCCACGTGTTGCTAGGGCACACAAATTGGCTAATTAAATGTTGTCAAGTGTCCACAAGTCAAAGTCAAAGTTTAATGGACAAGCCAATTAAATGCTGCCAATTGTCTGTAGGGTCAATAGACCAAGCACGATAAGTGGCCAATCACAAGTCAAAGGTCAGAGATATATGAAAGGACCAATTAAATGGCGTCACATGTCAAAATGACACAGTAATTTATTTATCAAGTTTGGCCAATCAAATTATGCCACTTGGTGAAATAAATTTTATATCTTGTTATATACATAGATATCTTTCTTAAAATAAATAAGAAGAAAGATATTTATAAAATTCTAATTATTATTTTTTAAATGAAATAAGGAAATAATTAGAGAGATAACTATGGAAAGAACTGCAGTCTGCCATAAACTCTCCATCCCACATCCCTATAAATAGAGGTGCTCTCTCTTATATTTTTTCCATCAAGACACTGAAGCTTCAATCAGGACATTCAAGCACTCTGAAGATCAAAGCCTCTAAAGCCCTTCAGAATTCTCCGAGCCCACATCAAACAAGACGGTTCTTTGATCAAAGCTTCAAAGCTCCGAAGAACATTCAAGCCTCTATCTAACACACAAGCTCCAGAGCTCTGAAGATCAAGCCTCTAAAGCCCTTCAGAATCTTTCAAACTTTTCAGATCAAGCAAGACGCCTCTTCATATCAAAGCTTCAAAGCTCTAAAGAACGCTCAAGCCAAATCCACAAGTCATCAATCTTCTTCTACCAAATTGAAGAAGATCTCAAAGACCGATTTGAGAAGAAGCTCTACAACCCTCAAGTCGACGGTCACAAATTCATCATTCTTTTTCAACAAAATTACAGAAGATCAAGAAATTCAACTTGAGAAGAAGCTTCAAAGCCCTCAAGTTAGAATCAGTCAAATTTGCCGTCATCTTTGCAAAGACCAAAGAAGATCTCGCCGTTCAATTCGAGAACAAGCACTAAGCCCTCAATCAAACTCTTGAAGAGAAGAATCAGAGGATTATTTTCTTTCATTAGAAACTGTTACAGAGATTGTAAACTGGAATTTTTCATACATCAATAAAATTGACTTTTTGGTCAACATCTTTCCGTCTTTTTCGCAGACTCGAAATTTGTACGATACAGGTAGTTCGAATTTTCAGATCTATTTGAGGAAGGAAACCCAAATCGAGACCACTGTTTGTGCTTCTCTCTCAGTTGTGGCAGTGGTTATGAGTGGCGGGAGTGGTTATGGAGGTCAGTGGTGGTGGTGGTTAGGAGGAAGGAGAAAAAAGAAGGGGTATGTCAAATTTTCAGATTTATTTGAGGAAGGAAACCTAGATCGAGACCATTGGAGGTCAGCGGTACACCCTGCGATTGTGGAGGTCAGGGGTGGTTATGAAGGTCAGCGGTGGTTATGGTTAGGAGGAAGTAGGAAGAAGAAGGGATAATATAGTGTTTATACTTGAGGATATTTTTGTCTTTGAGGTGGTAAAAAATTGATGGGAGGCATTTAGCAAAAATGGGATGCCAATAGAATTTGCCCTTTCTTTTTTCAAATTCCACGGGACTCCACTTTCTAGGGTTTTGTCTAGTGCAGCTGATGAAGCTTTTCAAACTTTCAAGCTAGCTATGCTCACAGCACCTGTCCTAGCCTTGCCAAACTACACTAAAGACTTTATGATAGAATGTGATGCCTCAGGAGTAGGCATTGGTGCTATTTTAATGCAAGAAGATCATCTTATTGCTTTCATTAGTAAGGTCTTGGCACCAAAACACCTTGGCTTATCTACTTATGAAAAAGAATTACTTTCAGTAGTTTATGCAATTCAAAAATGGGGGCATTATCTCTTAGAAAGGCATTTTTTATCAAGATTGACAATCTCAGCCTTAAGTATCTGTTGAACCAAAAAACTTCCACTCTAATGCAACAAAAATGGCTCACTAAGCTTCTGGGATACGACTATGAGATCTTATACAAGTCTGGTTAGGAAAATAAGGTTGCAGATGCCTTGTCCAGGCATGCGAAGGAGATTTCTACCACAGTTTGTAAAGACCCGGAAAATTTAATTACTTTATGAAAATAAAAGTTGGGGTTTTGTGAGGAATGTTGTAAAATGTTTATTGACTAAGTATTGGATTGAAATTAGTGAGATGGGGTCACATCTTATATACACA